>OFHU01003027.1:0-92500 GCA_900245905.1 Lacerta viridis | reverse complement strand
CAGGTTTGTTGCACAAGACCTCCCAAACAACTTTAAATGCACAGCCTGAAAATGCCAATATCTTATTGAACCTCACCCAAAGCTAAAAACAGACTTGGAGTGCCCATTGATGCAACTGAAGCAAAATGACCTAGATAAGGTTGCCAGACAAACATTACTTCTAATGCATCATGAATGGGGCAGGGTGTGGATGTCTTTGTCTACTCACTGGGAATGTAACCTGAAAGAGTATTTGAGCCCAAAATGGTGACCTTATCTCCATAGGTTACCCAGTTATCTTTCTTTTTCAGCTTCTCTTTGTCAAATTTTAGATTGTAAGGGCTTTGGAGCAGCGACTTGCCTCTGTGTCAGCTGTAAAAGTGCTGTGTATACAGGTGGTACTAGCTACCCAAACATATATAATGTTTCCAATTTTCCTGGCCATTGACCAGGTGGTACAATGTCCCCAAGGATCAGTGTTGGGACCTGTGCTTTTTAACTTGTTCATCGATGATTTAGAGTTAGGACTGAGCAATAAAGATGGCCAAGTTTGCTGATGACTCTAAATTGTTCAGGGTTGTTAAAGTAAAGTCATGTATGTTGGAGCAAAACAAAACTTAATTTTACGCACGCATTCATGGGGTCTGAACTGTAGGTAATGGACCAGGAGCAAGACCTTTGGGTAATAGTAGATGGCTTGGTGACCATATTGACCCTGTTGGCAGCTGCAATGAAAAAGGTGAATTCCATGCTAGCGATCATTCAGAAAGGAACTGGAAATAAAACTGCCAGTATCATAATGCTACTATACAAATCTATGGTGCAACCACACATGGAGTACTGTGTACAATTTTGGTCACACCACCTCAAAAGGATATTGTCGAGCTGAAAACATTCAGAAAAGGGCTACCAGCATTGTGACTCTCCTATGAAGAAAAGATGCAATGTTGGGTAGTTTTTAATATATAGAAAAGACAAGTAAAAGGCGAAGTTTATAAAGTTATGCAAGTGGAAGTAGAGAAAAGTTTTTCTCCCTCTTTCATAAGACCAGTACTTGTTTTTTATTTTGTTTTGTTTTGCTTTGACAAAGTAATAATCATAAAAATGTACACCCCACCAGTGAGACTATCCAACCTCCCAAAATTTCAACACCTCTTGCGAAGATTTGACCCTTTTCTGTTTTAACAGTACAGATTCTATGAACATTCTCCATATCTCCTCAAAATCATTTCTCTTGCATATTCCCCATCTTACCTTAGTGGCGCATGTTAATTTATCATTTGTAGCTATATCCCACACCCCTTTATACCATTCTTCCATTTTATATTCTGCTTGCCCCTTCCACTTCCTAGCTATCATAATTTGTGCAGCTGTCAATAAATTTGAGAGCAAGTCCTTCATAGCCTGCAAACCTTCCACACCATCATAAATCGATAATAATGCTACCTCTGACTTCCGGCGAGGACGCCATCGCGGGCGGTCGTGGGTCGCTTCGGCAGCGAAGCGACTCAGGCCGGCCCGGGGGTAGGAGCCCCGCTACCGCAAAGCGGGGCTCCGCTAAACCGCGGGTCGAGCGTCCCGCGGCATGGGCTCTCCAGCGAGCCCGCTATGGCTCCGAACCCTTCTCCCGTTCCCCCTGTAAAGGGGGAGTGGGGGTGAAGGGACCACGGAGCCGGGCTGTGGAGGCATGCCCCAACCGGACCGGCGAAGCGGCGGCCGCCGCTCGCGATGAGCGAGATCGTTCTACCTGTCAGAAGGAAAACAGAAGAAGCCCGTTGGCCGTGAGTACGTTAACAATTGGACTTATTTTTGACATTTGGCGCTCAGGAGCTACGATGGAAAGGAAGCCCATTTTTTCCCCTTTGTGTGGAGAGAAAGTAACTGTTTTGATGGCGACTGCTGTTGCAGTGGTGGATACAATGTTTCGAATTTGACAAGTGAGACTGGTTAGACCCCTTTTGGGGGACCTAAGTTGGTGGAAATATTTCTTCTTGAAGTGGATAGAATGTAATCTTTTCGCCCTGACTCCAGGGAAAATGGCTGCGGAGATTTGTGACTGAGATGGAAAAGTACTGTGACTAAGATGGAAAAATACTGAAACTTGATACCCTATGCCCACTTCTACCATGTTGGGTTTCGTTTTCAAGCTGGTTTTAGACTCTGGACTGACTCACGAACAAAGGATTATTTTTTTGAACTTAGAATTGCTGAACCAGAAATTAACTTTGCTGAATCAGGATGACAATTTATATCCCACAGGAAAGACTATTCAGAACATTTTTGAAATGGAAGGAAACCTTGGCAGGGAGCTTAAGGGAATTATTGAAATACAAAGTACAAAGCTTCTGCAACTCCGAGAAGATGAAAAGTCCTGTTGGGGTGAGAGACCCAGGATCAGAAGACAATATATATCCAATTTCTGGGGTGAGAGCCCAGGAATGATGGGGAAAAGATTTATATATCTACAATTAGAAGATGAACGGAATTTTGAAGCGGAGATGCTGGAAGGTGATGATCTGTGTACCCTGATGCTCCCTGTAAGGACTGTTGCTAGACTGCGTCTGGAACTGTGGACTTATAAGAAAAGAGGACATTCTGAAAAATGGTTTTGGTGTAAGATGGAGGAATGTCTGGGGGGAGACCCCGAGATGGCGAAAGAAAATGGTTAGAAAAGGGATAGGATGAAATACATTAAGGACAAAATTAGGATGGTTTATCATGGTACCCTGAAGCCGGTGTGTTAAGATTTTATGCTTTTGAACTAGAGAAGAGATATTTGAATTTTCTTATTAGCAGCAGTCTAAGTGAAAGAAGATGTATGATTTGATACAAGAAGTAATATGGTGTGTTATGTAGCTATGTTATCAATTATTATGAAGTTATATCTGGAATAGATTTGATTTAAGTTAAGAAGTGATAGATTATTTTGGAGTGAAAACTAGATTTTAAGAAGTATGTTAAGTTTTGATTTTTGAGTGATTTAATTTTAGAGATGAGAAGTTATTAAAGTAAAATTAGAATTGGAACCAAAGGAGAGAAAATGGGGGAAGTCACCTAGTAATGATTCGAACAAGAAAAGTTTTTTTTTGTGTAAACAAGAAAAAGAATTATTGGTGTTATATGTATTTGTTTCTATTATGGTTTGATTGTAGGGTTTGTGTTTGGGTTTGTGTTGGTGTATGTGTTATGTTGTTCTTTGTTTTGTAAAAACCAATAAATTCTTTATAAATAATAATGCTACCTCTGGACTTTTGGTCAGCTTTAACCCAGTGATTTCTGTTATCTCCTTAAACACCCTTTGCCATTTAAAAAAAAAAAAAAAAATTACACCCTCAGCACATGTGACATAATTCCGTGTTTCCTGGCATCCCCTCCAACATAACACTGAATATTCCTTGTTTATTTGATTTAATCTGACTGGTGTTAAATGCCATCTCCAAATGAATTTATCATAATTTTCTTTTATTCTTATGGACATCCTATGAAACTGAATGTTGGAAGATTTAGGACAGATAAAAGAAAGTGCTTGTTCTATGGAACTCACTCCCCACAAGGCAGTGACTGTCACCATTTTATTTATTATTATTTTATTGTGTATTAAATTCCTTGGATGTCTTTAAAAGAGGATTAGACCAATTCATGGAGGAGAGAGCTATCAGTGGCTACTAGCCATGATGGCTATGTTCAACCTCTACATTTGGAAGCAGCAATGCTTCTGAATATTTCTGGAAACCACAGGAGGTGAGAGGGTTCTTGTGTTCATGATCTGCTCTCAATGGTTTCCCACAGGCATCTGGTTAGTGACTGAGAATGAGGGTACTGGACTAGATGGGCCATTGGCCTATGGCAGGCATGTCCAACATGTAGATTGTGATCGGACGTCTGCAGTAGATCACTGTTAGATCATTGTGTCCCCCCCCAAAGAAGCTGAACTGTGGCCCCCCTAAAAAAGTTCAACATGTTACCATCTCCCTGAAAAAACTCAACAACTTTGACCAGAACCCCCCTAAAAATGGGCCTTTCTCCTTCCTAAAAGTTCAACAACTTTGGCCTGAACCCCCCAAAAGCGGGTGGATCACTGCCAGTTTTTAACTCTGTGAGTAGATCGCAGTCTCTTGGGAGCTGGCCACCCCTGGCCTATGATATTGAACATTATGACAGTCTATCTATCCACTCAAGCTCTTAAGAGGCCTCAGCCAAGTAAGTAGAAATTGCGTAGCATAGGCTCTTTTCCAAACTCCAGGTTCCTATGTCTCAGGGAAGCTACTATCAATCACCCATCCAGAGATGAAGCTTTGGCAGCTGTTCCACAAATGAAAAGATGTCCTGTTTTCAATACTTGCCAACATCTTCAACATTCATCGGAAGAAGAGAAAGACTTTTGAAACATCTGGTTTGGGCTTTTCAGTGCCCTAGTATTAAACTTTTTGTGAGGACAGCAAAACTAGTAGCTTCTCTGCAAAATATCCCCCCCTCTGGTTTAGCATTAAATGTTATTAACACATTTAGCATTAGCATGATGTGTAACTTTCTCCAGAATGCTCAAATGCTTTGGGTTAAAGCTTGGGTCAGAAAGGCCTCACTTTTTTTTTTTTTTAAAAAAAGAAAGGCCTCACTTTCCATTGGAAAACATATATAATAGTATATAGTTTGTTGTTACATTAGCCTTGTGACGCTTCACAAGTCTAAAATACAGCGTTGTGGCCCGTACGGGGATCGAACCCGCGACCTTGGCGTTATTAGCACCACGCTCTAACCAACTGAGCTAACCGGCCAGCTGCACGTTGCTCATTCTTTCCATGTGGAAACGCTCTACGTCCTGTGCATTGTTTTTTTAAAATCACATCACAAGGCGGCGCCAAAAGACAAGGAACAAGGAAACTCGACACATTTCCGCAGGGATACCAGGAATATGTACTGAAAATGCCTCGAGTTCTTTCACGGAAAAATAAAACACTCCAGTTACGGTGTGCAAAGAACATATTATTTTGTGAAAAAAGACCAGGGGCGGGCAAGATGTATCTGGCGCAAACACAAACTAGAAGGAATTAATCTGCAACCATCACGTGTTTCTGTAACTCTGTACTCCTTGTAAACGTCTCTGGGGCATAGAGCTATCCATATGCGAACTTAACACTGCAGCGCTTTCCCGTAACATGGAAGCGTGACATTGAAACCTCAACAAATGAAAGGATGAAACAGAAGAGGTAGGATACGAATTTTTCAAAGCAGATAGGACTGTCATAAGCATAAACGTCTCTAAGCAAGACTAATTTACTGGGTTGTCAAATAAACTGGTCCTAATGCTTCTTTTTTTGGGTTGGCAATCTACTGCAACCCAATTTACTCTAATTTGGTTAGAGACAAAATGCGTTTTAAACGCTATCCCAACAACTGGGATTTGGAGACTGTCATTGATGCGGAAGTGCAGTAGATTTTATCTGCCATTAAAATAGCCAAATAAGAGGGAACTGAAGTATATTAACTAAAACATTAAATTCGTTGAAGTTGCAGCATAGCCTAGCCATAAACCTATATTCTACTTTTAAGGAACAATTTAGAAATCAGATTATTTTTTTAAAATGAGAGGGACAAGATCTCGACTCTTAAAACTCCTATTAAGAAGATATTAGCTATCTATCTGTGGCACAACACTCCTTAAAGTCTTCTTACTATAAGGATGTTTCAATACTCCCATAGTAATAACTCCCAACTTTATTCAATGCTGCCCTCAGGCTCGCCTGGGACCTTTGTTACATATCTTGTTTAGGCGGCAGGCAAAAACATTGCTTCATTAGTTAAAGGGCTGGAAAAACAGGAATCTATGGCCTTTAAAGCTTTGGGCGGGGCATTATTGGTTAGCCTGCCATATTGTAAACCAGCCTGCAGTTTAGAAATGCATGCAAGCAAGCAAGCAAATAAAATATCCGTAGTTATAACAGCTCTTTATGAAAAAGTGGGTGGCTCTTAAAAGAGCCTTTGTGTATATGAGAAGGCGAAATTCACTTGGAGCTGGTGTACTTGGTGACGGCCTTGGTGCCCTCGGAGACGGCGTGCTTGGCCAGCTCTCCGGGCAGCAGGAGCCGCACGGCGGTCTGGATCTCCCGGGAGGTGATGGTGGAGCGCTTGTTGTAATGCGCCAGGCGGGAAGCCTCGGCCGCGATGCGCTCGAAGATGTCGTTGACGAAGGAGTTCATGATGCTCATGGCCTTGGAGGAGATGCCCGTGTCCGGGTGGACCTGCTTGAGCACCTTGTAGACGTAGATGGAGTAGCTCTCCTTGCGGCTCTTCTTGCGCTTCTTGTCTCCCTTCTTCTGAGTCTTGGTGACGGCCTTCTTGGAGCCCTTCTTGGCCGCGGGAGCGGATTTGGCTGGCTCAGGCATGGTACTGTATTCTCTCGATCACAGGCAAGTCAACAGGAAATCCGAGAAGAAATGAAGGCAGCGGTTGAGCGTCCTGTATTTATACGGCTTCCATGCTAATCGCAGGATTGAAACAATCGAATTTTCATTGGCTCAGAAACCAGCGACGACTATTGGACGATTAGATTGTTACATGCAAATAGTAGAATTCTACATCTTTGATTTCTATTGGATGGTATAAATGCTGTCTGCCTATTGGGTAGCAAACAGCACCGGTCTTCCAATTGGACAGATAGGGAGAAACTCGAAAGCTAACCAATGGGAATTCGCAATGACAATCCGCAGGACTGAATAAAAGGCCGAGGAGCGCGTTTGTTTTTCAGCTGTGTTGTGTCTGCTACGACTCGTTAGTTTTATACTCTTGAAATTAGAATCATGTCTGGACGTGGAAAGCAAGGAGGCAAGGCTCGGGCCAAGGCCAAGACTCGCTCATCCCGCGCTGGGCTCCAGTTCCCCGTTGGTCGTGTGCACCGTCTTCTGCGCAAAGGAAACTACGCAGAGCGCGTCGGAGCCGGAGCGCCCGTCTACTTGGCTGCTGTGCTGGAGTACCTGACTGCTGAGATCTTGGAGTTGGCCGGCAACGCTGCCCGGGACAACAAGAAGACCAGGATCATCCCTCGCCACTTGCAGCTCGCCATCCGCAACGACGAGGAGCTGAACAAGCTACTGGGCAAAGTCACCATTGCTCAAGGAGGCGTCCTCCCCAACATCCAGGCTGTGCTGTTGCCCAAGAAAACCGAGAGCCACAAGGCCAAAGGAAAATAGATCGCGTTTCATCGGAACTACAGCAGAAAAAACCCCACAAAGGCTCTTTTAAGAGCCACCCACAATTTCATAAAGAGCTTTGATCATATGAAACTTTAGATTTTTTTAGTGTTGCCGTTTGAAACCGTGCGTACTTTTCCTAAGTGTAGAAAAGTTTCAAGGCCAATACCCATGATACATATTAAATAATGTGAAATGTGCTACTTTGTTGCAGAGGTGGGGAAAGTTGCAACTATATAGGGTTCCGCTATATCACATGGCATTTAAAGATACTAAAAGATACTAGAAGGCTGTTGTAAGTGAGCAGGATAGAATGTTTCTGGAATTGCCACTTAAAGGCGAAGTTTTCTCCGTCCAATGAATATTTTCACTGATGGTTCAATTTCATGAGCGTAGTTGCAAACCTAACCAATTCCGCTGTGAGTAACCTGATTTTATGTTGTGTAACTGCATAGAATTGCACAATTACGAGACGAACACAATTGTGAAATCCATGTTTGAAAGCATAAATTGCTGTTTTGGCGGCAATTTCAAATGAAAAAAACCCCGCGGTGTTTTGAGGGCGGGGGCCCTTGAGTAGCCAATCACATGTTAGGGCGCGGCTTTCAAATTATCCTTGTTAACAGATTACCTAGCAACTCAGTTTCTTTAGCAAGGCTAAAGGAATTCTTAGTCTTTAAGGAAATGTCCGATCTCAATGGACTTTCTTCCGAGGAAAGTGGGTATAGGGTTGCAGACAAGAGTCTTGAGCTGCAATAAAGACGTGGAGCCTGATCCTATGAATGTCTACGGAGAAGTCTCGCTCAGCCCAGTGCAGTTTACTCCCAAGAAAGCGTGCAAAGCAATGCAACAGCCTGAACCAATTTATTAACGCATCCAATCAGTCTTCAATGTATGTTATGCAATGCCCCTTATCAAGTTTACTCTACTGAAATTCACCACTATAGTTTCACATTCAGGGTCCTACAGATCACCTATTGTTTACGGCTAAGTGCTGCGGTGAGATGGGCATGTGTTGAAAACTCTTCCTACTTTTAAGATATTTTCCGGGGGGGGGGGAATAAACCACTTCAATCCCTATATTTCTTTATAGCATTGTATTTCCATCTAGGAAAGACTTTGGGAAGGAGCGGAGGGATGAAAGGCGGTGCTGCAAAGTCTATCCAATCAATGCCTAGCCCGGGAAATTCAAATTCTGCAACGGTCCCTTGACCTCATTCAACCAATCAGGACGCAGCCGCTGGCTATACAAAGGCGGTCCAAAGCCCCATTTGCTTCATTTCTTTCTCCTTTCTGACGAAGAAGTTTTTATCCGCGTGAAGAGGAAGATGGCCCGCACGAAGCAGACGGCTCGCAAGTCCACTGGCGGGGAGGCGCCTCGCAAACAGCTGGCGACCAAAGCCGCCCAGAAGAGCGCCCCGGCCACCGGCGGAGTGAAGAAGCCTCACCGCTACCGGCTGGGCACGGTGGCGCTGCACGAGATCCGCCGCTACCAGAAGTCGACGGAGCTGCTGATCCGCAAGGGGTCTGGGTAAAACGCGAGTCTACACGGATCCTCATGGATCCTCTACAGACTGGACTATTTTTTAAAAAAAAAGTGGATCCAAAATTCTTAACCTGGAGCGTTATTTATGGGTTAGCGGAGTCTGTAACCTGAAGCGTATGTAACCAGAGAAATTGGGGGGGGGCTGCTTTTCCACTCTGCTCCACGCTTTCCAGGTCCAAGTGGATTTATTCTTGTCCTGGCATTTTCCTACTTTGTACCGACTTATCCACACTTATCTTTTGCCCCGCTCTTTGCAGGCAGAGGTCCGCACTTTAATGCTCAGCATCCAAGTGTGGTTTTGCTTTGTCCCAGGTTTTCCCAGCAAAAACCCGCTCTTTAAAGCTGATTGGAACAAACAGCTATTTGGGTTTTCCAAAGATTGATGTTTGCTGTGATTGAGCTTCGATGAGTGGGTCTTCACAGAGAAAACTGCAAAAAAGCGGGGGCGCTCAGATATGGAGCTTTAAATCGCAGACCGTCCCTGGAAAGGATTAACCCTTAGCGCTGTAAAAATGAGTGGGCAACCTGACGCCAAAGGGCAGTAGCCATCGGCATAATTTCGTGTGGGTGCTGGGGAGCAAAACCTTGCAAGATGTTCCACAAGGCATCCCCAGAAGGTGCAAAAGAAAAGAAAAGCAGTGATTTGTCAGGGACAGGGTCCTGGGTAAATGGGGATGGTTTAAGGGTTTTGCATGCACCAGGCTCGTCCTGACGTGGCTTCGTGCCTTGGGCCTCCTGCTGTTCCCCGATGAAGTGAAAGTTGTTTTGCAAGCCAGCAGTGCAATTTCCACCCGCTCACCATCCCAGCCCTGCTAGCTGGTGGCGACTCTCCCCTGCCCAGCCAGTTCTCTGGGCTTGTTCCTCGGGGACCAGGTTCTCATTAAAGATTGTGGCAACCCTGTGATTCCTCAGCACTGGGCATGGTGCCCAGGAAGAGCTTTGCAATCCCAGTTCCCCAAACCACCACCCTGTCCTAAAAAATAAAAAATAAAAAAAAAATGCACTGAGAGGTAGGTTGTTGGGGGAGAAGTCACCACCCCTTCTGTCTCCTTTGATGGCGTTGGGTGTTGGATTCTAAATTCCAGGCATGGGGCCCCCTGGAGTGATTCATTCTGGAAGCTTGTTTATACCATAATTGCTGCTTCCATACGTTAACTTGTAATCAATACTTAAGTGCTGCCAGGTGGCTAAATCCATTTGGAGTGTAAATACAGATGTTGATGGTAGTAAATAAATTAATTAGGGATGTAAAAATGCTGTCAATTTCAAATTAAATCAGGCTCCACCAATCTGGGTGCCCTGCAGATGTTTTGCACTGCAACTCCCATTATTTGTATACAGTGCACCCATTTTAGACTGCAACATCCATAAGGCCCAGGCAGCATGATGGGAGTTGTAGTTCAAAACATCAAGGGCACCAGGTTGGCGAAGGCTGGTCTAAAGTTTCCCCATGAGCCTTCCGGAACCAGCTGGCAGGAAAAAACAGCAAAGCACAGCATGCCTCTTTCTCACCTGTATGGGTTTCCGGCCTTCAACTCCTTTTGGACAGTGTGAAATTTGATTTCCCCCACTCCTCCACACCTTTCCAAGCGCTCCAGCAGTAAATGTAAGGCCCAAAACCAACGAAAGTTGGCTGTACTCAGAAAACCTGCAAGTGACCCGTGACTAGATCACAAAGGATAGGTGAGGCCGAAGCAGTTTATGCCTGAAAAAGAACCTTCATGTCCAGAGGCAGTCTATCTGTGAATATCAGTTGCTGAAGGAGAAACAGTAGCGGAAGGTTCCTCGTTTTGTGACCTGGCTTGGGGCTTCTAGGCAACATCTGCCTGGACACTGTTGAAAGCAGGATGTTTAGACAGGGCAGTGGGTGAGGAATGTTTTGCAGCCTGAGGGCCACATTCCCTTCTAGGCAGCCTCCTGAGGGCCACACACCATTGGTGGGTGTTGCCACAGACAACAGGGGTGGAGCAACGGATGCAAATGTATCTTTGTATAGTAGGCTTGTGTCTATAGATAAATACTCACGCCTCTCTAGCTTCCATCCAGGTGAGCAAGTGGAGTTATCAGGGTTTAGGGGCACATTCCAGCATTCAAGGAGGGTGTGCCAGGAGGGGGTGTGAATGAGAAAGGAGGGCAATTTTCTATATTTATAGCTTGAAATGCCTGCAATGAAGGGGGTCACAATAGATGACCCTGGGCTCCTTTTGGCTTCAATCTTCCATATTTCTTGAAATACTTCTGACTTGAAATGCCTGCCTTAAAGGGGGTCAGACTAGATGACCCTGGGATCCCTTTGGAGTTCAATTTTCTATACTCTGGTCGAAATGCCTGCATTGAATCAGATCAGACTAAATGACCCTGGGGTCCCTTTAGGCTCAGTCTTCTATATTTATTTCTTGAAATATTTCTTGCTTGAAATTCCTGCATTGAAGGGGTCAGAATAGATGACCCTGGGTTCACTTTGGGGGGGTCAATATTCTATATTTATTGCTTGAAATTCCCGCATTGAAGGGGGTCAGACTAGATGACCCTGGGGTCCCTTTGGGTTCAATTTTATGTATTTATTGTTTGAAATGCCTACATTGAAGGGGGTCAGACTAGATGACCCCAAGGTCCCTTTGGCCTCAATCTTCTTTATTTATTGATTGAATTGCCTGCAATGACGGGGGGTCAGACTAGATGACCCTGGGGTGCCTTTGGGCTCAATATTCTATATTTCTTGCTTGAAATTCCTGCATTGAAGGGGGTCAGGCTAGATGTCCCTGATGTCCCTTTGGGCTCAAACTTCTGTATTTCTTGCTTGAAACTCCCGCATTGTGGGGGTCAGACTAGATGATCCCGAGGTCAATATTTTATATTTATTGGTCGAAACGCCTGCATTGAAGTGGGTCAGACTAGATGACCCCAGAATCCCTTTGGGCTCAATGTTCTACATTTATTGCTTGAAATGCCTGCATTGAAGGGGGTCAGACTAGGTGACCCATGTGTCCTTTTGGAGATCAATATTCTACATTTCAGAGGAAGCCAAGGTTGCTCCTGGGTCCGGTAACCCACCAGCCTCTCCTGAGCTGCAGAGGTTCAGGGCAGAGAGGCCAAGGGAACCGAGTTCCCGCAGGAGGAGTGCTCCACTCCAGGCCAGGAGAGGGGAGTCACCAGATGATTGGGGCCGGCCTATGCCTCGGGGCAGATAAAAATGGCCACACCCAGCCCCAAATTGCTAGAGCAACACAGTTGCTACCATGTGCCTGTTCCTGACCCGTACCTTGCCCTGCTTCCTGCTGGACTGACTTCCTATTGGACTGCTGAACCTTGGACTGGACCTTGACCCTGCTTCTTGGACTAACCCTTGGCGTGTTCCTGATCTCTGACTACCCGACTAGACCTATGGACTGTTACCTGACCCAGGACTTGGTTGCTTCACTGGACCCACCTCTGTTGTCTGGGGCTACTGACCACGCCCTGCTCAGCCCCCCGGTGAGTTTCGGCCTTCCCACCCGGTGTCCTCTGGCCCAGGCACCCTGGGGCAAGCACAAGACGCGTCCTCCACAACTTCCCACCATACAAACTTCCCCACTACCCCCCACCCCCACATACACAAGTCACCTTCTCTTCCCTTTCTTTTCAATTTAACACACCAGCGCCTGGTGCGCGAGATCGCGCAGGACTTCAAGACGGACCTGCGCTTCCAGAGCTCAGCCGTGATGGCTCTGCAGGAGGCGAGCGAGGCTTACCTGGTGGGCCTGTTGGAGGGCACCAACCTGTGCGCCATCCACGCCAACATCATGCCCAAGGACATCCAGCTCGCCAGGCTCATCCGCGGAGAGAGGGCCAGAGAAGCGCCCGCCTGTCTGTCTGCGTCTCCAGGACACGAATCTTGTTGCGCCGCAAAGGCTCTTTTAAGAGCCACCACATGGTCTTGGAAAAGAGCTCGCACGATGCAAAATTATCTCCGGCAGCTGCCGAGTATCTGTTCGATTCTTGATCTTTATCTGCAGGTTTTCTAACTCTTTAGTAACTGCACTACATTGAAATGCATTTAGGAGTTTTATGTTAAGCCTTTTTAAACTTCTGGGTAGATCTTCGTTTATTTCCTGCTGGGAGGAGGAGAAAATATATTTATCATTATGTCTCCATGAAAGCTAGTAAATCCCAACGCCCTACTTTTTCCATTTTTATGTTCCGCACACAATACTTGAAGAAAAGACGCCAAGCAGCTTAATTTCAGGAAGCTAAATAACCGGTTACATAAATAACTTTGACTCGGGGTGGAAACGTTGCAATTTTAAAGCAGTTCCTGGCTTTACTTCCCCACCCCAATGTAGATTTGAAGCTGAAGGCAGCCTCTTTTTCACAGGCATGTCAAAAGGACTAATCATGGGATGCTTAAAAACTATGATTCTGCTGTAATGCCGACATTATTTCCCTTAAGAGAGCAGCGCATAGGCTTCCGGCGTTGTGCGCTCTGTGAACGGATAGGAAAAAAAGTGCCGTCAAAAAACCCCTCCTTAGAAAAGCTGAGGAAGAGGTCCTCAGCAAACAGCCCAAGCCGCGCAAAAAGGGGTAGATTGCCGTGTTGGTCTGCCATAGTCAAAACAAAATAAAAAAATCGTTCCAGTAGCACCTTAGAGACCAACTAAGTTTGTTCTTGGTATGAGCTTTCGTGTGCATGCACACTTCTTCAGATACCTATATAAGTCCGATAAATGCAGTAATAACTTGATGAATCCTGGTTGCCCGTAATATATCTGACCAAGAAAAGCCAGGCTGTCAGGAGTGGGATTCGAACCCACGCCTCCAGAGGAGACTGCGACCTGAACGCAGCGCCTTAGACCGCTCGGCCATCCTGACTACTTGAGAAGGGGGGTTTCTTTGTTGAAGAAAGTATATTTCATTATAATACATTGGTTTAAGACAGTTATCCATGTGTTACATCAGTGAGGAGCAGCTGATAAATCAGCTTGTTAGCAAGAATCACCCTCAGTGAAAACGGCCTTCCTTTCCCCAATTGATACCTAATCTGCAGGGGAGGAGGCAGCCATTTGGTCCCCAACGTGAGGAAGGGAAGTCTATCGCAATCAAGGAAACCTATCGGCCACACGGTGGCGCTGTATAGTTTAAAATGCCTTGCGATGGGTTATTGCTGAAGAAGCAGGACCAGGTTCTACCCTGCAGCAATGCATGTAAATAAACGTGGGAAAAGTTCATTGGTCAGGTGCAGAGGACTTTTCGTCTTCATAGAAGAGAGGAGAGCATCATTCGCTGTCACCCACACTTGTGAGGAGGAGGCTAAGGATGGTGTTTCTAAGAAGCGGGAGAGTTTTAGGCTGCCACAACTTTCCGGAGCTGATAAGAATAGCACAGACATTTCGATGTGAAATAAAATCGAAGCAGGGTTGAAAGAAGGAAAGGTCGTTTTAAGTGCATTGATGGTCTGCAGGGTAAATAGGAGATGAGCAAATTCCTTATAGCCTCTTAGGATGACTCATAAATCCACACACGATTTTTAAGCTTGAAGACAAGCCTGTGAATTGAAACAACTTAAAATTCCTTGAATTTTTTAAAGTAAAAATACTTTTAGCAGAGGATGGTTTCGATCCATCGACCTCTGGGTTATGGGCCCAGCACGCTTCCGCTGCGCCACTCTGCTTGTGACAGTGCCTTCCTTTAGACAGCCTTACAAACTCATGACGTTTGTGTGTGCCCGCTGCAGCAGGGTTTCTCCATCCTTTCAGTTTAAAAGAAATGCTTTTGATTTAATCGTTGGCTTCTCCCTCGTTAATATTCTGAAGAGTATCTATTTTTGCAAGTGCCAAACACCCAATTCCATTGCACGTCAATTATCAGTCACATTGCCTATCAATTTGAAAGGCTTGTGTGCGCAGTTTATTAGATTTCTGTAACCTACGGGCGCTGAGGGACGTCATTTCTCTACCGTTTCTCCATTAAAGAGACGTTTCTGACTAGCTGGCTCTGCTTGTGTAAAAATCACATATTTGCCCTTGCCTTTTACATTCACCGTTGAAGATGTCGATATATTGCTATTGTGATGGTTGCTGCTTTTATTAAACCCCACCATCTCCACGTGATTGTGTCTTCTTAACTTGCTATGATCTGGGTTCCCTTGGAATCGAGGGATTAATAATAATAATAATAATAATAATAATAATAATAGTTATTATACTTGCAAGGCAAAGCAAGAGTTTGAAAACTGCATTTGCGTGATGGTTGCTCATGCATTATCAACAGAAGTCACAATTGCGCTTAGCAGTTGAGGTGAGAAGTTCTCTGAGCACATACAAAGAGCTTTAACAAATCAGTAACTAATCTCAGGCAGAGAGCATGCCTCCAGATTCACCGCCTTCGTGCATATGTGTGTTCTCCAATTCTGGTATTGGGCTGCAAATAAACACGTTATCTTAGACATCACTGCCCAAATAACGAAGTTTAAGGGAGGGAAAAGTCATATCACCACACAGGAAAGCATCTCTGACCTTTATGTTGGTTTGCTAAAGAAAGTCGGGAGCTCAGAATGGTTTCGCCTGTGTGGGAATGACAGACAAATGGAAGAAATAGCAAAAAAAAAAAAAAAAAAAGGAAAAGGAAAAGGAAAAACCAGCGTCGACGAAGGTGGGATTCGAACCCACGCGTGCAGAGCACAATGGATTAGCAGTCCATCGCCTTAACCACTCGGCCACCTCGTCTCTTCCGGTAGGAGCTCTCGGGATGCTTCCTTTTGCTCAAAACAGTCGCGTGTGTGTTGTAGCGTGTCATGTCTTTGTGATGTACAGTATTTGATATCAATTGGAAAGCCTGTTTTCTAAGTCAGCCGCTACAACTTTGCCATCATCCCTTTTGAAAACAGTAACACTTCTTCTAAGTAGGAAAATACCACGTTCGCTCTTGTCGTGGGTTCCATAGTGTAGTGGTTATCACGTCTGCTTTACACGCAGAAGGTCCTGGGTTCGAGCCCCAGTGGAACCACAAAGGTGGTTTTTTTAATGGGAATTGATTGAAAATTTAATTGATTGATTAAAGGGGACGGAAGATTGAGAAATACGCGTGGAAGCTATAAACAACGACTTCCTTCTGCTTTTCCCGTTCCACAGCAATTAAAGGAGGTGGTGTACATTAATGCAGGAGCGACACCGTTGTTTGGCCAGAATTTTATGATCTAACTCAAAGCGGCGTGGAAGAAACAACATGCAATAGAAAAGGAGCAACAATCTGTACGCAGTACAGTATTCTAGGAGGAGTTTAGGGCGATGAACCCCAACGCGCCGATCCCTTCTCTCCTCACTTTAGTGCCTACTAGGACCTTTGGAACTGCATCAGAGGGTACAACTTCCTACTGTGAAATGACGAGAAAGTTCATAAGGTAGCATTTTTTAAAAAGGTAAAATACAACTGGCCCGTACGGGGATCGAACCCGCGACCTTGGCGTTATTAGCACCACGCTCTAACCAACTGAGCTAACCGGCCACTTGCCACTTAAAGATTCCATAACTACATACTACAATATAATGACACACTCAATGTGCTTAGCAATTGCAAATAATTTTAGCAGCATAAAAGTCAGGCGGCGGTGCCTCGGTTGGGCACGCCTGGATCCTCCATCTATCGCATATGAGGCGTCTTCTGGGGTTCCTGTGTGTAGCGGAGGTCTGATTCAGGGAAATAATGGGTTTATAATGTGGTTTTATTTTTATTTCTGGCCTGCTCTCAATATTAGTTCTTCAAGGGGAGAGCATCAACCTCACCCCTCCTTTAAAAAAAAAAAAAGAACCCTTAAGGTATTTGCATTTCATTACAAGGCATTTTGAACTGGTGTTTATTTCAATTATATCCCATCTTTCCTGCACGATTATGGTGGTTCTCCCCACTCCCTGATTTCATCCTTACAACAGCCCTGTGAGCTTCAAGCTGAGTTGTCTCTTTTGCTCCTGGGTGGACGGCATCCATACATGCTTGTCCAGCCCTCATTTGCCTGCACCTGCCATCTCTTCCATTTGTGGCTCCTTGTTGTTGTTGTTAGTTTTTTTTAATTAAAAAAAAAAACCCACACAAATAAGTCATTCAAGCACCTGCAGAGGAGCAACCAGTCAAGGCTGGTGGCATTAAGGAGTGATTGGTCCAAGGCCTTTCAGTACTGTATATGACTAATGGGATTTCTTGGGATCTCAGCGTCTTTGCTCAATGTACATCTGATTTATGAGATCAGAAGCTCTGCATGAAATTGAGGGCTTTTGTCCTTTAAAGGCTTGACTTTTCTCCTTTCTGAGCACAGGGACAGCAAATAATATGAGAGAAGAACAAGATTCCTGTGTAGAACCTCAAAAATCTGTGGTCAAATGCCAACAGATACAAGTGGAGGACTGTTGCCTTCACATCCTCATGAGCTGCTGAGTGGCATGGAAACATTAAGAAGCTGTCTTTACACCGAGTCAGACCACCATCTAGCTCAGTATTGTCCACACTGACTGGCAGCAGCTCACCAGGTTTTCAGACAGGAGTCTTGGCTGGCCATACCAGGGGATGCCAGGGATTGAAATTGGGACTTCTTGCATGCAAGGAATATGCCCTACCGCCCTTCCTGTTACATCTGACTGGCCACAATGAAAATGGAGTCTTAGACTAGATGGATCTTATTTTCTTAACAAAGGAGTGCCTTATAACAGATTCAATAAATGTCCTCTTTGGACTTCAGCTGCTATGCATCTCACGGTAACATTGCATTTTCCCTTCTTCAGCATTACTGATTTTTTAAAAATGTGTTAAATGGTTTTTTAAATTTTTTGTTTTGTAATTTGGGATTTATGTCTTTTTCTATATTAAAGTTTTCCCCATAGATTTTGCCTTTGGGAGTGGAAAGTTGTAGCCAACAGCTGCACTTTGCCACTTGACTTTCCACCAACCTTGATAATATCCTTTCAGAGGGATAGACTTTTAACCCTGTGGTTTGAAGACTGGGTTCAAATGGCAGACGGCATGTTAGCCTGTGTACCTTGGTTTACTAAACATTAAATTAAATACATATTTAATTAACTAATTAATAGATGTATGCTGTGAACCACCAGGCAGTTAACTCAACTAAATGAAACAATTCAGTACACTCATACCCACATCTGTGATTTTCTTTCCTAGTTCGCAAAGGAAAACAAAAACAGGCCACAGACACACAGGTGCATATTTCTAAAGTCAAATTTGCTTTTATTGTCAATATAGAAACTCCATTGGTCCCACGTTGTCCCACAATTGGATTGGTACAAACCAACTTAATTTATTGCACAATGTCACCCCCTGTGCCCACTGGAGGGACTGCACATCCATTCTTCCTTGACCCCTCTTAAGTTCATTCAAATGTGTGTTGCGGGTGTGGGGGCTAGGGACCCAGACTATGTATGAGGATAACAGCACTGGAAAGTTTTGTGCCCACAGCACAGGGGCCGTGTCTAATCTGGTCTAGTCCAGCTTGCAGCTGATGGTGCAGTGTAGCTTGTGTAAAAGTTTTCAGAAAGGCAGCGGAAAGCAAGGTCAAGGCTGGCCCTGGGGATAGCGCAAGCACCACTCGCAGGCGTTCTGGAACATGCGGAGCCACGGGGAGACCTTCAGAGACTGGCGCCAGGAGGCGGGCATCCAAGGCCACTGCCAGGGAAGGACGCATCGCTCTGGGTGAGGCATCATTGCCAAGTGGCGCCCATCCGGAGAGCAAATGCCCGCAATGCCCAGCGGAGACCCATTGGGATTCAGAGGGTACTCCTCCGTTGGCAGACCCTGGTCATCCACGTAGCGGAGAGGCGCCAAGCGGGCAGAGCGCACCTGGGCCAGGACTTCATCTGAGCGGAATCGCATCCGACCTGGGGGGAAGAGGAAGGGGGGAAAGGTGAGTGAAGAGTCATGGACTCTCACAATATTTATGCGCCAGCCTCACTCCATTGGCCAGCCTAGATTACTTTCAGTGCAGTAGGAACTTGCAAATGGGGCCACAAGGGCAGTTTTCTTAATGCTTTGTGTTGAATTCTAAAAACAAACCAACCAGGGGGTGGGATTTCTTACTGGAATTAGAATTTTTCCCAGGAGAACATGCCCACGCACGCAAGGTCTGGCAATGGTGTTAGCACAAGTCAGAGGGATCACTGGACTTGGAAAAAGGTTTCCTTTTTTTCTTCATTTCTCCTAACCCCATTCCCAATAGCTCCTCTTGATGAAGAGTGTGCATTGTTTAGCTTGTTGTATTTTGAGCTTAAAGTCTTGGTTTTTTTCATATTTGCATGCTTCTGTGTTCTCTTAAAAAAAAAAAGAAATGTTTAAAATAAAAAAGCGGCCTCCAGCTCCCAGTACTGAAGCTTATTAATTATTGCAATTATGTTATTAAAAGTCAACGCTGTGACATGCACCAGAGTTCTAAGTGCAGCATACTGAATACAAACGTTACAGATAGAAAATATGTTTGCAGTTTTAATTGGCTATCAATCAAGCTTGTTTAATTCCCATCTCTAAAATAAATATAATTTGTCATTTTATATATTACTGTATAATAATAACCCCTTAAATTTTGTTTCTGCCTTTCAGAAATCAAAGGTGTTTTATCCCCATTTCCAGTACTTGCACAGAAGGTTTTTCTAAACCTAATTATGAACCCTCTCCTCACCCCACTCATTTTTATTTTTTCTAGGATTACCTTCTCCATGTGCCACCCAGATGCCCAGGGTAGAACCAGCCATGCCCCGCAGCATCAGCGCCGGACTCTCCTCGATGCCGAGGCTCACAAAACGAGACTCAAAGCGCCCAGAATTGTTGGGACTCAGCAGCACACCTGGCTGGATGGTGCCGCCTGGAATAATAACCAAGACCAAGAAAGATTTTATATCTCTCTTTTTTATTTCATACGATTTACATACTGCTCAGTTGTAAAAAATAAACCAAACAAACCTCAGCGTGGTTTAAATAAAACAAATGGCATTGTCAGTAAAAACAGCTGAAGCAAGTATTTTTTAAAAAAATGAAAGAATGATTAATATCAGCCATAAGCTGAAAACAAGTTAAAACGTGTGCCAATGTTCTACATACCTGGAGAGGCTTGCCAAAGCAAAGAAGTTTTCAGCAGGCACTGAAAATAGGACAGTGAAGCTACCTGCCTGATATCATGAGGCAAGGAGTTCCAAAGTGCACACTAAAAAGATTGATTTCTTACAGATGTAAGGCTGCAGGTCTAACCTCGCTTCCCCGGTCCATTAGGGCAAACAGGGTGCTGCCCAACCAAACAATTTTTGCCCCCACCTGCCCCCCTCCTTACTTGCATACAGTCCAAGGGGCGCCCCTGGCTCTCAGCTCCCTCCTCCTCCTGAGTCTCAGTGTTGCCCTTGCAAGGAGCAGGGAAGATGATGGGGTCAAAACTAGAATTTGCTGGCTCTGCCTGTCCACTGGCGCTGGCTGCACAGAGTTTGCCTCTCTGCCTTCTGCCAAGGGCCACCAGCCACCACTTATTTCTGAGCAGACAAGATTAGGATTGTAACCGGAAACACCACAATCCAAGATTTGTCACCCATGCCAACACCAGAGCAGTGGCATTTCTCCGATTTCAGGGGCACCCTCTGCAATGCTAAAATTCAGCACCAGCCCCTCCTTTTGTGCTCTGTTCTACAGCATTGCTGTTGTGCGGCGCCCACTGCGGCCGAACCGGTTGCACCACCCTCAAACCTCTCTTTGGCGATCGCTCACAGCCGAGTAAGATTGTCTTCCACAAACACAGTTTTAAAAGTTGAGTCTGCAAGTGACTGTGGAGGCCAATTCTGGATCCACACGCCCTTCCACAGCAGGGACATAGGTTTCCGGGCGGGAGTCGATCACGGCGAGGGTTTGCCAAGCGTGCCTTTCTCTTAGCGCGTTTCTCCCTTTCGTCCCGAGTTCGAGTGTCTTCAAAACCCATGACACCTTTGGGTGAAGACTGTTCTCCAATTGGAAGCGCTCGCAGGCCAATGTTTCCCAGGATCCTCAGAGCAGCATTCAGGGTGCAAAGCAAGCATACCCTCGCTCCAAGTGTCCTGGAATCATGAAGGGTCCCCTAGCCCAAACCCCCTGCAAAGCAGGAATCGCAACTAAAAAGCCCCCCAACAGATGGCCATCCAGCCTCTGATTCAAAGCCCCCAGTGAAGGAGAGGGCACCACCTCCCGAGGGAGTCCATTCCACTACCAACTCGCTTACCTTCTTCTTGCACATCAGGGCTCTTGGTCCCCACCCAGCCTAGCAGTGCCATCAGCTGGCAGCCATTGCAGATGCCCAGGCTGAAGGTGTCTCTGCGCCGATGGAAGGCTTGGAACTGAGCCTGCGCCCTGTGGTTAAAGGTCACCGAAGCTGCCCAGCCTGCAAGCAAAAAAAGGAGATCAACTGTGTGGATTCCGCAAGCCCTTCTGGACCGCATGCCAAAGACCCCGCAGCTTCAGCGGCAACAAAGAGCGTGAGGCAGGTAGGAATCCCCTGCCCAAAACCCAGCGGCAAGGCCGCCGTCCCTGGCCGCAAGATTGGGTGGAAGCTTTCTCCTCGACCCGAGGCAAGCGGACGGCCCTGTTCCTTGCAAGAGGCGAGGCTGACCTTTGGCAGAGCCCAAAACATCTGCGTAGCTGAACCCTCCGACAAACACCAGGCCGCGGAAGGAGTCCAGCGTCATCTCGCCCGAGCACAGGTCTTGCATGGTGAGGTCCCAGACCTGAAGTGAGGGCGGAGAGAGGACAATAAAGAGGAGGCCTTTCAGGAAGGGAGGGGATCAAAGTGACAGAAGCGTTGCGGGTAGGAGATCCAATTCCTTGTGCGAGGTTCCTGCTCCTTCAGTTTTCCGGTGATATCCAATGTTAAAAGTCCTACCGAGAGGAGACTCGCTGAAATGGCTTACGTCCGTTAATCTCAACGAACCTACTCCATGTAGTGTGGTGTAGTG
Organism: Lacerta viridis; assembly: GCA_900245905.1. Classification (NCBI taxonomy): domain Eukaryota; kingdom Metazoa; phylum Chordata; class Lepidosauria; order Squamata; family Lacertidae; genus Lacerta; species Lacerta viridis. Next base: position 70,856 of record OFHU01003027.1, on the reverse strand, counting down.
CCAACATACGACCTGGGAGACCAGGGTTCAAATCCCCACTCAGCCACAAAGCTCACACTGGGTGACCTTGGGCCCAGTCACTCATCCTAACCTGCCTCACAGAGTTGTTGTGAGCATAAAATGGGGAAAGAGGAGAACCACGAATACGAACCTTGAGCCTCCTCAGAGGAAAATAACGTATGTTAAGTGTAATTAATAAATAACTAAGACAGGGGTTGGCAAAAAATTTTTAGCAGCAGGCCAGTCCACTGTCCCTCAGACCTTGTGGCGGGCTGGAGAAGTGGGGGGGGGGAGAGCTGGTAGAAGAGGCAAGGGGGGCAAGTAGTCCTTCTCCCCACCCCACCCGCTGCGCTTAACTTCCCAGGGGCTGCCGCCGCTTCTTGTGGGTAGGCAGAGCGAGTGGCGTCTCTGCCAATCAAACGCTGTGCCTGGTTTACCTCAGGGCAGTGCGGGGACGTCCCTGCCAAACAAACGCTGTGCCTGGTTTACCTCAGGGCAGTGCGGGGACGTCTCTGCCAATCAAACGCTGTGCCTGGTTTACCTCAGGGCAGCGCGGGGACGTCTCTGCCAATCAAACGCTGTGCCTGGTTTACCTCAGGGCAGTGCGGGGATGTCTCTGCCAATCAAACGCTGTGCCTGGTTTACCTCAGGGCAGCGCGGGGACATCTCTGCCAATCAAACACTGCTGAGGTAAACCAGGTGTGGCGTTTGATTGGCAGAGCCACCGCTTGGCCTCTTCCTCCCGTCACCATTGGCAGAGTCTCGGCTTTGTGGTGGGTTCTGGCTTTGCAGTACAGACCGGATCCAGGAGGACCCAGGGGGACCTAATCCAGCCCAAGGACCTTAGTTTGTCAACCCCTGAACTAAGACATAGTTATTCCACTAGCCAATGGCCGAGATCCACCTCCAGTGCCAGAGACCATTTGTGCATCTGCTTGGCTGCTGTGAGAACAGGATGCTGGAGGAGTTCGGGCCTGGGGCCTGATCCTGCATGGCTCTTCTTACATTATTAGGTTATATCTCCATCTGAAAGCACTTGTGGGGGATGCCTTCACTAAATCCACATCGCTCTGCTCACCTGGAAGCCAGCCATGAGGAGCGCAGCCACCATTTCACGGTCTCCGTTACTCCCTTCTTCGCGAAGGATAGCGACTCGGGGGGCAGGAAGGGCTGTGGGAAAGAGAGGCACGGTTTGTTATCATCCCTTCATGATGAGGCTACAAGGTTTTACCATGAACAATGAATCGATTTCACAATTCAAAATAAAGTCAACTAAAAAAAAAAATGTAGCCTTACTGATTAAGTCAACTCAAAAAGTGTTCTTGATTAAGTGGGCAGGGTTTTTAAAAAACATAATTTTTAACACAGGTACAGTCAAACCTCGGCTCCCAAATGCCTCTGTTTTGGAACATTTCGGCTCCCAAATGCCAAAAAACCTGGAAGTAAATGCTCCGGGTTTTCAAACGTTTTTCAGGAGCCAAACGTCCAACGCAGCTTCTGCTTGAGTGCAGGAATCTCCGCACCTCGGTTGTTGAACATTCCGGAACGGACTACATTCGACAACCAAGGTTTGACTGTACTTGCAAATATCATATCTCAGAAGAGGAACCCCCTCCCCCCCCATTTCCTCTCACAAAAGGATGTCTCTCCTAAGATCATGGCTACAGGGGCTCATGCATGTGTTATCCAATACTAATAAAATATACAATTCTCACTTCATCGCCACTGTTTTTACCCAAATGCAAATGCAATCAATTAATTTACTAAAATTAATCTGCTAAGGGGTCAGGCAACGGCTCCATTTCCTTTTTTTCTCAGGGTGGTATCTAGCGCTAGCCCAACTCAGACTAGACCAACTGAAGTTCATGTTGCCTAGCGAATTGGTGCTCCTTCCTGTCAATGGGTCGGCAACCTTTACTCAGGTACCAGGCATTCTCCCCCTTTCCCCACCCTTCTTCTCGGGACCCCATACCCATTTCCTGCAGCAGTGGCAGCCCCATACCCATTTCCTGCAGCAGTGGAAGTTCTTCCTGGGGGTTAAAGGTCAGGGTGTAGTTGGGCTCCATGCGCTTGGCCAGCCCTGCCTCTTCTTGGGCCACACAGTCCGGGTTGGCTTGCAGCCTCTCCAGCTGGAAGCTCGTGTCTTCCCACCAGCCCCGCAAGGCAGACACTTTCTCCGCCAACACTTCTTGGCCGTTCATGGTGACCTGGATCTGCAAAGCGTCACAACAAGGCAGCAAGTTAACAACAACAACAACAAAAAGCAGGAGGCATTGGCAGTGGGAGATGGAAAAACCTTAAAGAGGGGAGAAAGTGGGAAAGTAATGGAATTTAAGAGATGTATTTTGAATGCTGACCACGGTACTCCGACATCAGAGGGGGAAAAGGATTTTGAGAATGGAAGAAATACTTAGGTTTTTGTTAAAATGTGTTGATTTATATATTTCTGAAGTTGGAATCAGAAGTAACAAGAGCAACAGCTTTACTAAGTTAAGAGAAGAAAGGATATAAGAAGTTAAGATTTGGAACTTGATGTTTTATTTGATAAGAATAAGTTGTATGATTTAAGATATGTTGATTATAATTGTAAGATTAAGATTAGATGTAAGAAACTAGATTTTACAATGTTACAAAGTTACTGAAGAAGATTAGAAATGAACGCATAAGAGAGGTTGCGAGGAAGTCCCAAGTTTAGGATTTTAAAGAAGTGAAGGATTTTTATTAATTGTGTTGTTTTGTGTGTGTTGTGTTGTTTTGTGCGCAGTGTGTGTATTTGTAATTTGTTTAATTTTGAAAATCCAATAAATTATTATTAAAAAAGAAAAAGAAAAGAAAGTGGGAAGACCAAATCCCTGCTTGGCCATGAATACAAGAGGAGTCTGCTGGATCAGGCCAAAGCCTCATCGAGTCCAGCATCCCGCAGGAGTTTTCACAGCATGCCTGCAAGAAACCAACAAGCAGGATTCGAGCACAAGAGCCCTCTCTCCTCCTGTGGTTTCCAGCAACTGGTATTCAGAAGCATGGCTGCCTCCAACTGTTGCAGAGCCAGTGTGGTGTAGTGGTTAAGAGCGGTAGACTCGTAATCTGGTGAACCGGGTTCGCGTCTCCACTCCTCCACATGCAGCTGCTGGGTGACCTTGGGCTAGTCACACTTCTCTGAAGTCTCTCAGCCCCACTCACCTCACAGAGTGTTTGTTGTGGGGGAGGAAGGGAAAGGAGAATGTTAGCCGCTTTGAGACTCCTTCGGGTAGTGAAAAGCGGGATATCAAATCCAAACTCTTCTTCTTCTTCTTCTTCTGGCAGAGCATAGCCATTGTGACTAGTGGCCCATCAATTGCCCTTGCCTCTGTGAATTTGTCTAATTGCCTTCTAAAATAAGTTGGAAGAATGCTTCATATGTGGTGGACTCGGAAAAGGGTAAAAAGAGTATTGGGAAATAATTTATAATGAATTGGAAAAAAAAAATGTTTAAAAGCACCTCCCCCGCCAAAAAAAACCTTCCACCAGAGTCCTTTTTGTTGGGCATGATTCAGACGGAAATTCCCAGGTGTCAAAAATGGCTATTTATGTATGCCACTGCTGCGGCCTGTGTTTTGTTAGCCCCAAAATGCAAAATGAGCGAGGTCCCAGCTAAAGAATAATGGCAACTTAAACTGATCGAATAAGAGCAGCTTGCCGATCTAACTTATAGAATAGGAGAACAAAAAGAACATACGTTTAAAGAATAGGAGAACAAAAAGAACATACGTTTAAAGAATGGAAAATGTTTATTGAATATATAGGGGGGGATTGTGTACACTTGAAAACACTGGCAGCATTAGGATAAATTCAACAGTGTAAATAAGTTTTGACGGAAGTAATAACAGAATACTGAATGGCTTAGTTTATATAAAATATGCAGGGATTTATGGCATGCAAAATGAACCATGGAAAGAGAAGAAGCTATTGTTATTTTAAGGTTGTCTAAATGAATATTCTGAACTGTAAAACAGAAAAGTTAATAAAAATTTACAGATCTTATATTATTTATAATAGAACCATCCAAGTTGGTGGCCATCACTGTTTCCTGTGGGAGTGAGTTCCATAGTTTAACCACGAAGCTCACTGGGTGACCTTGGGCCAGCTGCTGCCTCTCGGCCTAGCCTACCTCACAGGCGTGTTGTGCAGATAAAAGGAGGAAGAGGGGAAAGAACCACGCATGCCACCTCCTCAGAGAAAAGGGGTTGGATTTAAATTAAATAACTAGAAAGGGTTTGTTTGTTTGTTTTACTCGAATGTTGTGTTTGTGTGGTATCCTTTTGTGAGCTGCCTCGGAGGGTCTTCCTTGGTTGAAAGGTGGCCTGGAAATAACCTCTTAACAGCAACCCTTTAAGCAATTCTTCCCCCACCAGCCCCGCTGCTGCCCCCCAGGGCTCACTTCCACACTCACCATAGCATTAGGGCCCCGGGGGCCTGAATGCCCGACCGGCAGGCACCGCACGCCAGCACGCCGGTACCGTTGGCAGACGTCGGCCGCTGCTGCCCGGGGCACCTCCAGCACCAGACCCAGCTCCTCGGCAAAGAGCGCGTCAAGGGCTAAGGGAAGAGAGGAAGCACGGCTGCGTTAGGGTGAGGCGACTGGGCGCTGGTTAATTTAGGGGAGAAAGGCGAGTAATGAGGGAGGGACATTATAGAGGAGAAAGCAGGCCGAGAGACGTTCTTCTCGCAATCCGGTGGAGCTGTCAGGGACTGGGCAGAGGAGGAATGGTGGAGACTGCCTCCGCATCCTGACCCTTCCAGGGAGGACGGAGAGGAAGACAGTATAGATTTAGAGCAAGGGTTTGAGGGAGGTCGCAGCTCAGAGGCAGATGAGGGGGAAAGCTGGGAGATCATGGGAGAGCCAGAGCAACAACCGGCTGACACATTGTTATTAGAAAGCATTCCAGACTCAGGGACGGAGCAAGGGGGGCAGGGGGGCAGGCCACCCCGGGTAGCGCCCTGGGGGGGTGACACTCGGGGCGGACCCCGCCCCCCGCGATCAGCGACTCCAGCCAGCGGCGAAGAAAGCCGCTGAAAGGGGGCTTTCTCCCTTTCAGCGGCTTTTTTCGCCGCTGGGCTCCCTGAGCGGAGCTGGGGTATGGAGAGGGGCGGGCCAGCGAGGAGGGGTGCACCCCTTTCTCGCTGGCCCGCCCCTCTCCATGCCCAGCCAGTGGTGAAGAAAGGGCTCCCGGGGAACGGAGAGGGGTGGGCCAGCGAGAAGCGGTGACACCCCTTCTCGCTGGCCCACCCCTCTCCATGCCTAAACAGCGGTGAAGAAAGCTTTCTTCGCCGCTGGCTGGGCTCCTGGGGAACGGAGAGGGGCAGGCCACAAGCGTGACGCCCCTCCTCGCTGGCCCAGGCGGAGGCGTCGCTCTGTGCGCATGCGTCATGACGTCATGTGCACGGAGCGACGCCCCGCCCCCCAGGGGTGCCGCTTGGCTTGCCGCCCCTGGCAACCAAGCGGCTCGCTACGCCCCTGTCCAGACCCTCCATCTCCCAGAACCAGGCGAGCCTTAAAAGTAGGAGAGCAAAAAGCTCAAAGACAGAGGCACCAGTAGAGGAGGTGGGAGAGACAGAGATTCACTCGGGACAACGCCATTATCCAAGAGGCTGGGTTCTATAGTCTCTCTCTGGAAGAAACTTTTCCTTGTCTTTATACTTTCCTGGGCAACCAGCCGGGAGCCACTGGCAGCATCCTGACAGGAGCTGAACGTTGGAAGACCTCTTCACACAATGCCTAGTCAATAGGGCCGGCGCGACCATAGGACAGAGGGAGGAAACTGCCTCAGGCGGCAGAAGCTGAGGGGTGGGCAGCAGCACCTCAATGGCTGTTCCCCTCGGAGGCGGGAGAGCATTGTACCCTCTAACCCAGCCAGCAACCCTCAGGTGTGGTGCTGCTCTCTTGTTGCTGGAGTTGAAGTCTGAGTCAGCTCTCAGGGGGGCACCATCTTGTCCTTTGCCTTTGCCACAAGAAGTGGCGACGGCCATCAATTCAGATGGCTTTTACAAAATGAGTTTTGTAAATTTCAGGGAGCGTAAGGCTACCAGTGACTGCTAGTCAAGATGTCTGGTATATAACCACTTCCAGGTTCCAAGGCAGTAATGCCTCTCTGAATGCCAATTGCTGCTACACTGCAATGACTACCAGTGCCTCCTTCTTTGTCTTAGCCTTGCTTCTTGCAGAACTCAACGGGGAGAGAATTGGCTCTGCCTGCTCTGGGCTCTGGCGCCACCTACTGTCAGCTCCCAGCTTTCCACCCCATCAGACCCAATGGACAGCAGCTGCCGCTGCATTCTGAGATCCAGGTCAAGGAAACCTTTTCATCCTTCTCCGCCCAACGTTCTCCGTGCCTTTCTTTTCTACCCCTGACCAACTCTCCCGCTCATGCTTTGATCTCAAGGCACTATCCCAGCTACCCCTGCCCAGCACATTCATTTGCCAAAGACTTCCCTTTGGCGCTCTCTCCCTCCCCACTGCATATCTTGTTCCAAATCAGCCAATCTCCGACAGCAACCCAAGCTCAGTGACACCCTCAAACTCCCATGCCACAACTCCTCTTCTCCCTAACTCACTGACCATTGACTCCAGGCGCCCCCAGCTCGATGTGGGCACCGCAGTTCCCTGCAAAGGCCATTTCTAGCATGCAAGTCAAGAGGCCGCCGTCGCTCACGTCATGCCCTGCGGAAATCACTGCGTCTGTGGGAGAGAGAGAGAAATTTGTCTGCGTGGCCGAGTTCTGTCCTCAGCTTTGTTAAAAACACATACAAGAGAGACTTTGCTACTGGAACAGCGGCTCCTGCAATTTTGAGAACCTCATCTTTTATTTAATTTGAAAAGGAAGTTTCTGGTATGGATAGGAAGCTGGCTTGTACACAACGCCAGGCGAGGTCAGAGCAGGATCTGCAGAAGTCAAATTGCTTGGCTTCATTGCCCTGCAAAACTTGTTACCCCTTCCTTTTATTTTATTTTTTGACAAAGTAATAAAAATAAATAAATGTGCACCCTACCCCCGAGACAATTCCATTGTAATTATCTAACCTCCCAAAACGTCAAAACCTCTTGCAATGGTTTGACCCCTTTCCGTTTTAACAGTACAAATTCTACAAATTGCCCCTTCCTTATGGCAAATGGAAGCAGGATTAATTACGCAAAATAAGCACATACATTCACCTGTGCTCAGTTTACCCAGGTCACAGAATATTCATTTTTCTTTGGTGCTGAGTTCAGATTACCTTGCAGCACAAGGTTGCCTCCCAAATCCTCTTTCCCATCACAGAAGTATAAAGGACCTGCTTCTTCTTTCCACCTTCCTCTTGCCTTCTGCCATGGCTCAGAGGTAGAGTGCTTGCCTTTCATCTACGTGTGTTTAGAGTGCCTTTGAAGGGACGTGGGTGGCGCTGTGGTCTAAACCACAGAGCCTAGGGCTTGCTGATCAGAAGGTCGGCGGTTCGAATCCCGCAATGGGGTGAGCTCCCGTTGCTCAGTCCCTGCTCCTGCCAACCTAGCAGTTCGAAAGCACGTCAAAGTGCAAGTAGATAAATAGGTACTGCTCCAGCGGGAAGGTAAACGGCGTTTCCGTGCGCTGCTCTGGTTCGCCAGAAGTGGCTTAGTCATGCTGGCCACATGACCCGGAAGCTGTACATCAGCTCCTTCAGCCAGTAAAGCGAGATGAGCGCCGCAACCCCAGAGTCTTCTGCAACTGGACGTAACGGTCAGGGGTCCCTTTACCTTTACCTTTAGAGTGCCTTTACCCAATGGGGAATTATAAGCAAATATTTAGGTATCTTGTACCAGGGGCTGGGACCGGAAGGGCTGAGTCTGGGAGTGGGCAGACCAGGGGTGACCCCGTCCTCGTTCAACGCATGCTTACCTTGTAGCAGACTCTGGGTGACTTGGAAACAGGAAACAAGGGTACTGGGGTTATCCAGGTCTGGTGAAACATCCCCCAGCTGAGAGAAGCACTGGGCCAGAGCACTGCCCCCCAGGCGGTGACGATCAGGACAGATTGCCACGTGAAGGAGGGTCCCTGAAAAATGCCCCAAATGGGAAGAAATCAGCAAAGAGGACAAAATGACTGTCTTGGTTTTTTCTCTCCCCCCTGCAAAACACCTATAAAAAGGGTTGGGGGAGGGGAGAGAGATCTAATTGTTGTCTGCACTTAGTACATATTATCTTTTATGGTGGGAAGGCAAGTTGGTGCAGTGTTTTTGGAATATGACAGAAATGATAAATATTACTAAAGAAGCCATTGCTTCTTGTCTAAAATGGATGTTACTGAATATTTCTGATGATACCAATGTAGATCCGTTGCCAAAAGAATTGGTCATATCCGATCTTAAGAAGTAATTGCAACGGGGTGGAAAAGAAGCCCAAAAATCTTATGCTAGATGCTTGGCATCACGCCCTCTGGAATAGCTAAAATAGAGGAAACAGTGCATCATTTGAGGTTTTGACAAGGATTAGAACTTCCAGGCACCTTTTATGTGATTTGGCATTCCTTCATAATATATAGAGCAGAGCCATCATTTTCAAGACGACCCTCATCCCAAGCCTGGCAAACCTGGAAATCTATTTGAGAACATATATTGCTAATGTTCTTTACTTGGACCTTGTTATTTTAACCCATGTGCAACTCTGCTCATTCTACATGCCTATTTTGTAGTTTGTTTTCCTCTTTTTAATTTTCATCTGTTGCTATAACTGTTCTCTGTGTTTTTTGTATATATTAAAAAATGAAATGAAAAAAAAAATCTTGCAAAGCAAAGTGTGTGTGGGGGGGGGGAGAGAATGTATGTCCCTTGATGGAAGATAGGAAGCAGTCTTATACTGGGTGAGCTGGTAGAGCATGAGAGTCTTACTCTCAGGGTCATAGGTTCAAGCCCCACGTTGGGTGAAAGATTCCTGCATTGCAAAGGGTTGGACTAGATGACCCCCGTGGTCTCTTCCAACTCTACGATTCTAAGATTCTAATGGGTGCACAGAGCTCAGTTTTGTCAATTCAGAGTGGCAGTAGCGTTTTAGGGTTTCAGACAGTGGTCTCTCCCTGCTCTATGTGGAGACACGGGGGATTAAACCTACCTGTGATGCTCTACAACTGAACCATTGCCTAATCAAACCCACAATCTTGGCATTATTAGTACCACGGTTTAACCAGCTGAGATAACCAGTCAGTTGTGCTCCTTTGCTAGGATTGAGCCTAGAAAAAAGTTTCCTCATTTGTCACCTTATTTAGGGTGAAAGAAAGCAAGTGCCCTCTATGTGGGAGAAACCTAGATAGCCAAGGAGCCTGCGAGTCAAGTTTGCAAGCAAGTCCAAAGTTACTAGCCCACATGAAGCTACCCGATGGCTTGGAAAGGCAACAAATGTATATTTAAAAATCTGCTACCCAGTTTACAGAAGCTTCATCGTCTGCTTTCAATTGCCACAAGTGACAAATGGGTACAATCAAATCTTGGTTCTCGAATGGCTCTGTTTTTGAATGTTTCGGCTCCCGAACACCGAAAACCTGGAAGTAAGTATTCCAGTTTTCTAACGTTTTTGGAACCTGAACATCCGATGCGGGTTCCGCTTGAGTGCAAGAAGCTCTTGCAGCCAATCAGAAGCCGCGCCTCGGTTGTCGAACATTTCGGAAGCCGAACGGTCTTCCGGAACTGATTATGTTCAACAACTGAGGTTTGCCTGTATTAGCAAATATTCTACAAGTCAGTCCCTAAAGCAGTGGTTTTCAAAGGGTGTGACATGCCACAGCGGTGAGGCAGGAGAAGATGGCAAGTGTGGCAGGAAGATGTTATTCTCATCAGCACTTGACTTTACCTTTTCCATCCGGACATTTGAGGTCAGGGGTGACCGTAGCAGTGATATCTGGACAGACAGCATAAGCCGAGATGACAAGTGTCCCTGGGAGAAGGAGCATAAAGGTGGGGGGAGAGTTGGAAATGCAGAAAATATGCAGAGTGTTAAAGCACATTTATTGAGAGCTAGGAAAACACCCAAAGTCGCCTGCAGTCAAGCTTGTTAGGAACTTGTTACCTTGTTAGGAAATAATAACACCCTTCTTCTCTCTGTCTGGGGGGACCAAAAGTCAAGCAGCCACAGGGGATTTTTCTGAGCTTGTTTGACTAGGTGCAACCACAGGGAAAACTTAGCTCCAGTGTTTTGGACAGAATGCCCCATCAGCTCAAGGAATGGGTAGATCTATTTCCCAGGAGACTAGACAAAGCTAGAGCCTAACCTTTTTCTCTCCCTTTCAAAAGTGTTTCTGCCTCTAAAGTTTATTATAATTCACATTCAGTTGGATTTGGAAAATGTTTGTGCATCTGTGCATATATGTGAAACACACACACACACACACACACACACACACTAGCTGCCTCAAACCTGGCATCGCTCAGAAGTTCTAAGGTGTTTTTTTTTAAAAAAAAATAATCTGCAGTTTTGAAGTCAGTGGTTAAAACTGGTGCAGTTTCGAAATGTCAAGTTCACCACTTTTACTCAGAAGGGCTTGCAATTTTATCCAAACGCTGATGAATATCTGCTCCTTGGTCTCAGGAACCACCTGGCAAAATTTGGTTACAATATCTTAAAAGGTGTCCGAATGCCTATCAGAAGCCGGTCTTTCCAAAATAAGTAGCAGAGATGGCTTGGGAAGGCAATAAAAATATGAAAAGGGCAAGGCAGGAGTTGAAAATGCAAAACACACACCAGAGGACGAAACAAGCCTCAGATCCTCAGATAAACGAACCCTCCTAAGTTAAGGAGAGCAATTTTATTTTGGAGGGAGGGGGCACCGACCACCCAATCCCTTGGCAGAAGCTCTTCCGTTCCTCACCAGGTGCCTTAACGGTCTCCGTGCCAACGCGGGCTGCCATGCTGAGGGAGTCCTTGCCGCCGTCCACAGCCACGCCCAGCTCAGCCATCACAGAGCACATGGCCCTGCAGGCCTCCGCCAAGGCAGCCCCCTCGCCAGGCAACTTGGCTGCCCACATCCAATTCCCGCTGCATTTCACATCCTGGAAGGACACAAATGTCACCGCCACATATACAGAGAGGTTAGGCAACAGTGGGAAGGAGGCGGTTGCCTGTATGGCCAGCCTCCAAATCTAGCACACAAATTAATGTTTTATATTTAAACTGCTTAGAGGTTTCTTAAGAGAAATGCGTTGATTTCAGTGAGGGTCCTACACAGAATATGATCTGGTCAGAGATTAGGACTGGGCGATATCTGGTTTTCAACATTGTGATATGTCACCAAGCTAAACATCGCGATATACCGATATATCACAATGTCTGAAATAAGGATGGAGCTACATAGAGGCATTGGCTGGCTTCACGATTTCCCCCTTTTAAAAAGGCTTGCATAACACATACACCACGATTCGCGATATATTGCCAGGGCAAAATTTTTTGCGACGATTTGTTGATATATCACCCAGCCCTATCAGAGGCAACCTATTATCTAAGAGTTTGTGTATTATTAAGATTTAACACAGTCTTTGCCAACCTGCCCCCCTGCCCACTGTCCTGAGATGTTATAGACTACAACTCCCAGCCAGTGTGGCGTGAATGGGAGTTGCAGCGCAAAACATTTGCAGGGCCTCAGGTTGGCCAATTTAACAGATATTAACGTTTCCCGGCCCCTTTAGGCTAGTGTGCGACATAAAATAAAGTAATATGATAAGCAGTCAAGAAAACCAATCAGCAGTCACGTCGGTTATTGCACAAAATTATATAATGAAAGCAGCCTTTCTTAAAACTGAAAGCCCTACAAAATGCCACAGCTTCTAGCAAAATGAAGGCATTTCAAAGACCTTCGCAGAGTGCAAAGCTAGTCACCCTCTCTCAGCCTAGTCCACCTCGGATAAACGGGGAGGATGGAAAACAGAGATATTAAGGCAAGAAGGAAGGGGGGGAACTGCCTCACCTTAAGGTCAGTCACCCGAGCGAAGACCAGATTGGTGAGGGCCTCTGCCACAGCCAATCGGGCACCGGCTGCGGGGTCAATGAGCCCTTTGATAGGCTGCTCCCCAATGGCCGTGGCTCCTCCCACCGTCTCAAAGGGAGAGAGGGCCACCACGGCGACGTCCGCCAGTGGGGTGTGAAGGGGGCCCACGCACTGTTGCTGAGCCACCAGGCCTGTCACTGAGCGATCGACCTGCACCAGAGAGAGAAGGGCAGCGGGAGAAAGGGGAGAAGATCCAATCAGCAGCAAATATACCTTCCCTCCATTTTTAAAAAAGACGGCTGGGTTAAAAGAACCCAGAGGCGCAAATCTGAGAGGCATTTACCTTGTTGGTCAAGTAGCGCTTGCTGGCCACGGCCGGGAGCCTGAGCACACGCTGGAGGGCGTCTGACACACTAAGGCCGCGGGGAAGAGACAGAGGCCTGAGGTCTCGGTGGACACGATTCAAAACAAATTCCTGGTTGGCAGAAATAGTCGTTGTTGTTTGTTCATTTATGACACGTACTCACAGCTAAGAAAATCTCTCAAAGCAACTTACAAGCCCGCCAAACGTAAAACGGCTTTCCCCCCCCCTTAAATTAAAAACAACAACTCTGTATCAAATACAAAAGAACAAAGTTCCTGAAAATATTCGTTCAGTAAGTATAAAAGGGACAGATCCTAACCAGCTGAAGGAATTAACAATAATGGACACAGGATATTGGAATCCAAGCCAGAACATTTTAGAGAAGGGATGGGAGGGTGGTGACACGAGAACGGGGCTTTTTCTGTGGTGGCCCCTCATTTGTGGCGGCTCACCTGGTGAAAACATTTCTCTTCAACCAGGCATTTGGCTGATTAACATTCTATGGCTTTTCAAATGCGTTTGTGGGAGAGGGATTGGTTTGTTTTCCTTTTCCTTTGTATTATGTATTCCGTGTTTTTGTCTCGTGTATTTATGCTGTGAACCGCCCCGAGATCTATGAATGAAGGGTGGTATACAAATTTAATAAATAAATATTTGAATATCACAGATTCAAAGCATCAATATCTACTGCAGGGGTGGGGCAACTTGTGGCCATCCAGATGTTAGTTGGACTCCGACTCCCATCAGCCCCTAGGCAGCCTGGCCAGTGGTCAGGGAAGATGGGAGCTGTAGTCCCAACATCTGGAAGGCCGCAGGTTCCTCCACCCTTGGTCTACTAGGACACCTTTAAGCAGATGTTTTACCAAGACTTTTCTTTGGGGATGGCAGGGCAGGGGGAGGACACACACACACACACACACACACACACACACACACGTGCCATACCTTGCGTGGCATCTTGCCAAGAACCCATTCCAGCATCAAGTTCACAGGAGTGGCTCTCCCTCCAACCTGCCCCTTCTCCAGCTCCACGTCGCTCGCCGGGACCTTTGTGTCATCAACTAGCACAATCTGTCGAGGATCCGCCCAGAAGGAGGAAGAGGAGTCACTTTTACGGACCACCCGCTTCCCAAACTGTTCACCAAACAAACCCCCGTGTTGCAAAAAGTACGTCAGCAATATCCAAGCAACACGTAGAATTCTTCGTCAGCGTGGTGGGAAGATATAGAATAGCTTCATAAACTGAAAATAAAATTTACAGACGATGACCTGCATGATATGTGCATTGTCTGTAAGTTTTATTTTCAGTTTATGAAGCTATTCTATATCTTCCCACCATGCTGATGAAGAATTCTACGAAACAGTTGTCAATATCCGGAATCACTGTTTGATGTTGGACATTATATTCGCTGAGTACACAAAGCTTCACAGCTTGTCTTTCATCGTATAAAGTATGGTACCTCGTGTTTCCTGCTTGGCAGGGGGTTGGACTGGATGGCCCTTGTGGTCTCTTCCAACTCTATGATTCTGATTCATTTAAAAACTTTTAGAGATTTGGACTAAAGATTTCATTTTGCACTTGTTACGGTTTGAAGAAATTCTATAAAGATTGTCTATTGCGTATGTACATGGGTCATTGTGTTGCTTGGATATTGCTGACGCCCAAACTGTTCAGCCTTCAAACCTTCCCAATTCCTTCTCTCCCTTCTTGGATTTTGGCACTCAACTTTAACCTCTCCCAAGTATGTTAAACTGCATCCATTAAAAATGCAAGCGGAAGCTTCAAAACTCCCCCTTCGCCAGAGAAGGGAGGGAAGAAATGCAGGACCCCAAGGGTCTCAGCTGCAGCTAGTTCCCACAACTGGCCAAAATTGTGGAAACCTTTCGGGGAAAGTGTCTTTCTGAGGTTTGATAGCTCATAACACCTGACTGGCTCTCTAAACACTCCTGCTCACTGGCTACATTCAAATGAAGGAAAGTTGTGCTTCCCTTTTCTGGTTATTTGGCTATAACTTTTGATAGAATACAGATAACGGAATAAACCTTGTTGCATCGCATTCTTCATTAAATTATCTTTCCATTGGTATAAAATTTTATGGCATTGCTCCAAAATAAAAGTGAGGTTATGAGCCATCAAAGCTCAGAAATACACTTTTTCCAAAATTCCAGTTACAGGTAGGTAGCCGTGTTGGTCTGCCATAGTCAAAACAAAATAAAAAATAAAAAAATTCCTTCCAGTAGCACCTTCGAGGGTCTCAAAGGTGCTACTGGAAGGAATTTTTTATTTTATTTTGTTTTGACTTTTTCCAAAAGGTTTGCACAATTTTGGCCGCTAGTGTAGTTTATTGTTATGTCCAAATAATGCCCATGGCTTTCTCCACGGGCCTTCCCACATCAAGGCAGTCTGCATGGTTTGTTTCACCCATTCTCTCCACCTCTTCCCCCGGCTCCCGCTGTCATACCCGTCCGTCGCCACTGATTTTGCCCACGAAGTCGACAGGGCACCTCTCACGGCGGGCAAGGCGGCGCAGGAAATCTGCATGGCGAGGGCGTAGCAAGAGGGCGTTTGATTCTTGGTACTCGGCACCCCAGATCTCCAGAACGCTCAGTGTGGGATCTCCTAGCTGGGAAAAGGAAGAAGAAAGAGAGAAACTGAGTGATAAAGAACTGAGAAGGCAGAGGGCCTTCTCGGCGATGGCGCCCTCCCTTCAGATGTCAAGGAGATAAAGAACTACTTAATTTTTAGGCAACCCTCTATTGGGAAGTTTTAAATGCTTGATGTTTCACTATGTTTTTATTTATGCTGTCAAGAGTTCAAGGGCACATTCCAGTCAGGCAAAAACACTCAAGGAGGGTGCTAAGCCATATGCGTTGGCTGGGAAAGAGAGGGTGCAGCCTAGACAAATACATCTGGAGGGCCACTTCTAGCCTTCAGGTCTGAGGTTCTCCACCCAGATGTAGACATAGCTGTCAACTTTCCCCTTTTTGCGGGAAATTCCCTTATTCTAGCACAGTTTCCCATTGCAAAAAAAGGGAAAGTTGACAACTATGGCTGTTTCCCAATGCAAAAAAAAAAAAGGAAGGTTGACAGCTCTAGATTTAATCTGGGATCTTTCCAGATTTCTGTTTGCATGGGTTTGTTTTTAAATCTACTGCTCCCTGCTCTGTGCATTTAGGAACAGGGAAACATCTACGGGTGAGTAATAAATAGATATAAAGGATGGTGAGAAACAGACCTGGAAGCGACTTGCGTAGATGACAGCCCCGGCTGGCTCACTCAGTTCCTTCAGCACATTCCCTACAACAGAAAGCAAATAGTTTCTTTGGAAATAGTTTCACACACACACACACACACACAAATCCTTGGAGGTAGCAGCTACTATAATTCTTCCAAACTTATTATCACCCAGACTGTGGAAAACTGGTATAAATTTTTCAGCGTGTAATATGCTTAGAGAAAATATTATGAAGATGATGTACAGGTGGTATTTGACACCGGTTAAATTGGCAAAAATATATCATGGACAAAGTAACAAATGCTGGAAATGTAAACAGGAAGAAGGAACCTTTTTCCACATGTGGTGGACGTGCCCAAAGGTAAAAGACTTCTGGGAAAAGATTTATAATGAAATGAAAAAAGTGTTGAAAAACACATTTAAAAAGAAACCAGAAGCCTTTTTACTGGGCATCCTAGGCCAAGAAATCTCCAAAATGTGATAGAACTGTATTTATGTATGCCACAACAGCAGCTAGAATTTTGATAGCTAAAAACTGGAAGACAGAGGAACTACCAACGATTGAAGAATGGCAGATGA
This sequence comes from Lacerta viridis, assembly GCA_900245905.1. Classification (NCBI taxonomy): domain Eukaryota; kingdom Metazoa; phylum Chordata; class Lepidosauria; order Squamata; family Lacertidae; genus Lacerta; species Lacerta viridis. The sequence continues at coordinate 54,717 of OFHU01003027.1, read as the reverse complement.
AAATGATGGACTATATGGAACTTGCTGAGATGACCAGGAAACTCCGTGACCAGAGGGACGACGCAGTGGGAGAAGAATGGAAGAAATTTAAAATGTATTTGAAAAAATATAGTAAGATTGAAATTTAGAAAGAACTTGGAAGAAATGTTAGACTGCAGATTTAGAATTATGTTAAGTGTTAATGAAATGTGAAATAATGAATTAAGTAAATAATTTAAGAAATAGATAAGATTTTTTTGGAAAATATGGTTGGACAATGTAAAGAAATTACTAAAGATGAAGGACAATGAACGCAGGAAGGGCAGACGTGAGGAAGTCTAGCAACAATGTTAAGGAAAGAAGCAGTTTTTAAGAAATAATTTTTTGTTTTTCATTTTTGTATTTTTTGGAGTTTGTATAAGTTTTTGTTTTTGTATTTGTGGTGTTTGTAGTTGTTGTATTAGTTGATATTATATGTCTTGTTGATGTTTTGAAAAATTAATAAATATATTATTAAAAACAAAACTTATTATCACCCAGAAAAGTATCTGTCAATGGCCTACTGTTTGCAGCCAGCTCAAAACATTCTTATCTCATGTTCTTCAACCTTGGATACTGCTGGACTACAACTGCCATTGTCTCGGATAGATAACACTAAAGATCAGGAATGATAGGAATTGTAGTCCAACAACATCTGCAGACCCAAGGTTGAAGAACACTGTCCTTATCCATGCAGGTAGAGTTGACCATCTCTACCTTTGGAGGTGGAGGGAATGGTTAAGTGCAGCCATTCATTCCCTGGGGGAACCCCTGATGGCCGAAGACTACCTTCTCATCTTCCATTTCCTCTTCCAAGAGCATCCAGGCAACAAAAGCATTGCTATTCACAAATCATTTACTGCCGCTTAGTTAACGTAATTTCTTTGCAACAATGCAAACATAAGAAGAGCCTGCAGGATCAGGCCAATAGCCCATCAAATCCAGCATCCTGTTCTCACAGTGGCCAACCAGAGACCTGTGGGAAACCAGAACGCAGGATTTGAACCTAGGACCTCTTGCACGAATCAATTAGGCCAATGAGGCAGCTAATGTACCAAGCAGGTATAGAATACTTATAGTGAAGTCGGCTATGCTACGGGGGGATGGTTTGTCTTAAGGTCATCCCATAACCTTTGTGGTCAAAGGGAAATTTAGGGATGTAGGGACACAGGAAACTGCCCTCTGCTGAGTCCAATCTTTGATCCATCTAGCTCGGTCACATCCTTGGTCTAGCTAGCTCAGAATTGTTGTGACGACTCTGCAGGGTTTCAGGCAAAGGGACATCACTAGTCCTACCAGGAGATGCTGGGGATTGAACTTACGACCTTCTGCACGCGAAGCAGGGGGTTTTACCTCTGAGCTACGGCCCTTCCCTGGTCCCCTAACATCACAAAGGAAATATCCTGTTCAACCACATTTGAGCCACTAGAAACCGCTCTGCTCTTCATCCTGCAAGTTTCCCCTTCGCCGTAAGGTCCAAACGCTCTTCAGCTGTGGCATGTGGCCCAAATCAAACCACTCAGGAGGGGGGAAAGCGAGAGCCACGTTCCCCAAAGCCTTCTCCGAGCCGCTCACCGTTGCCTCCAGCGCCCTGGTCGTGCAGGCTGCAGATGGGATTGCCTTCCCCGCTCTCCACGCAACCTCGCAACACCCGGTTCATCTTCTGCTCCATCTCGGCGTCGCCACGTTGCACCGCCCCAAAATCCAGTTCGCTGGCGTTGTCCCCTTGCACCTGCACACACAGGGAGCATTTGCAGGTGTGAAGGGCTTCCCAGAGGGAAGTGGTAGCTTTGTAGGCAATCGGCAATTAAGAGGGCGGCCAAGGAATGAGGCCAATAAGGAGGGCCATCGTTGCCTGCTGCCCAGCAGTGGCGTAGCAAGGTCAGGTGGTACCTGTTGTGATATTATGACATGCCGAGCTGCGAACGCTGCAGCAAGGTCACAAGACTCAAGAGTCATGTTTCCACTCTGTGTGAAATACACTGGCCATACCAGCATCCCACACATGTGATGTCATTATAATTACTGTTGTACTTCTTTACTTTCAGTTCTGCAGCAGGAGATGCAGACGCTTTAAGAGACAGCTCTGAATTATGAGCTGCTACGCAGATGTATATATTCTGCTCTTTATCTACAATAAAGTAGATCTTAGCCAAAAGGCTTGTGTCTGTGTTGTTTTCAAGCTGGGAACAACCGCATATTACATTGTGCCCCTGGACTCCAGAAGCCAGAGGGCACGGAAGCTTCGTCCGCCTTTGGGGTCAGTCTCTCAGCCTGCCCCCGCGGGAAGTTTTCATAACAGTACCTGGTGCGGAAAATTTCTTGTCACCGCCCCCCCCACCAAACATCGAAATTTATTTATTTTTTTGCCTGCAAAAATGGTTTGACTTTATTTCTTTTTATTATTATTATTATTATTATTATTATTAAAGAGCCAAAGTTGTTGAGCTTTTTACAGCTGAGGTAGAGTCGGCGGGCGGACAGTTTCACCAGCAGGAAGCCTGCGCGCACCAAAGCCGCAGCATCTCTCACAGACGTTGAGTGCCGTGCAGCATTTTGTTACCCCCCCCCCCTCGGAGGTGACACACTCACCTTGCTACGCCTCTGCTGCCCAGGGCTCCTAAAAGGTACCTGGGTCTCCGAACCTTCGCCTTAAGGCTTTGATAGGGAGATGCCACCTTCACCTGCAAAGGTGAGGAGTAGAAGGAAATGCCCAACTTACCTGGATGGAGGAAGCAGCTCCTCCACCAACCCCAATCCGATAGACGGGGCCTCCAACCTTCACGACGTCCATACCTAAGGAGGAAATGGGAACTTAAGTCGCAATTGTACAGTTGAAAAGAAAGAAAGAATCTAACTTCTGGTCCAAATTCAACATTCTGAGCATCTCAACTGTGATTTGTTTTCTTTCAAAAAAAAAAAAGGCTCTAGTCCTCATGACTCCTTGGGAGCATCTGGTAAAATATCAGAATGCAAGTGATTGGAGGGTGGGATTTCCACGGGAGCAGATGCTTCAGCAGTTCTTTAACTTCCCCAAGCTCAACAGAGGTAGCATAACACATTTTATGCAGAATAAGCAAGCACTCATTATTATGAACCAACCCGGTTCCTGCAATCATCATCATCTGAGACCCTTCTCCATGTGCCCCATCCATGGGAGGTTCAAAGAACACAAGAACTGGACTTTTCAGTGATGGAGATATACCTGGCACCACCATCTTTAGCTGTTAGACTAAAGCATTCCTTTGCCACCAGGCTTTTTGCCCTTAATGGTCAGTGGCCTCCTTCAGCGGGTCAGAAGTTTAGCTTTGCCTTTTAAAAACGTGAATGCGTTTTAAATGTTTATGCTGATTTTCAAATGTACGTGTTGTTTATTTCTTTTCGTGAGTCCCTTTGAGTTACGTCTTTTTTTTTTAAAGCAACTAATAAGTTTAATAAATACTACTAATAATAATAACAGAGTGGTAAATTCATCACTGTCAATCGATCAATGAATCATTTTTGAAAGCAAAAGCATTAGCGCTGAAGGAATAAAGAGCAATGTGTTTTAGATGCATTGAAGAAGCATGTGTACCACAACAAGTGCAATCTCCAAAACAGGCTAAATTAAATAAAAATTACCAGGCTGTGGGGCTTCCTTGCGGACGTGGGCATCTTCCATCGCTCCAATGCCAGCACTGAACATGATGGGCTTGATCCACTCGTGCCGTTCACCATTTGCCAGACGGAGCCCGAAAGACCGTGCAAAACCTGGAAGACAGGTGATGGGGGGGCTTTTCTCACATTTGCAAACACACGGCCTTCCTCTTTCTCCCTCACTTTGGCCTCTCAGCTGCCCTAAGTTGTTGCTAAAGGATGCCGCGGTTTCAAAGAAAGAAACAAACCAACCAGCCGGACACTGAACCTCGGAAGTGGAAAAGGGGCCAAATATCACCCACGTCTCACCTGCCAGGACAGGTTCCCCAAATTTGTTGCCGTAGTCTGAAGCGCCATCGCTGGCTCTGATGGCAACCTCCACAGGCGGAGCAAAGTTGTCCGGATACAGCAGGGACGGATCTTCCCAGGGTAAAGTGTATCCTGCAGAGAGGAATGGGGAAAGAACAGGACAGATTTCTCCCGTAGCCTAGGGCTGCTTCAAATCACCTTTGTGCATGTACACCTTGCTGTCTTGGCAGGGGCACCGGCCAGGTAAAGAAGAAGAAGAAGAGGAGGAGGAGGAGTTTGGATCTGATATCCCGCTTTTCACTACCCGAAGGAGTCTCAAAGCGGCTAACATTCTCCTTTCCCTTCCTCCCCCACAACAAACACTCTGTGAGGTGAGTGGGGCTGAGAGACTTCAGAGAAGTGTGACTAGCCCAAGGTCACCCAGCAGCTGCATGTGGAGGAGCGGAGACGCGAACCCGGTTCACCAGATTACGAGTCCACCGCTCTTAACCACTACACCACACTGGCTCTCAGGTATAGGGGGCAGGATGGCCTTCAGCCGCCCATATTGAGGGGGCCACCATCCCCCGCTGCCCCCGGGTGAGCACTGGCTTGCTGGGCGGCGCAGAGGGCGATTTTTGCCCTCCATGATCTCCCGCCCCAATCACCAGAGTGCCTTCCGGGAAGGCACTCTGGCAATCCTCAAAGGGACGGTCATGCGTCTCAGCAGGCATGGCCCAACTGGGGGACGGGCATCGTGCATGTGATGTCATGCACGTGAGACGCCCCCCCCCCCCAATAAAATGTTGGGCCCAACTTGGCGCACCTGTGTCTTGGTTTGAAGGGTGTGGCTGCCTTATTAAGAGGAGCTTCTGGTCTGTCTCAAGAGACCGTCACATGGCATGATTATCTGTGCATGTTTTATAGGGCACAAGTCAAAGGATTTCAAATCTGCACAGGAGCAGGCGGCGGTGCTTAGCTGGCCTCCCATCACCGACGTCATCACAGCTTACTGGAAGGGAGTAGGGCAAGTTGCCATGGCGCAAACACACTGCCAGGAGCACCAGATTGGTTCCGCCGGGGTTTTCACACTATGCCAACCTTGCTGGTGCCCCCACCTCTCTTTCCCGGTAAGCGGCAGCAATGCAAGCAGCAAGGGGGGTCAGCTAGCACCCCTGCTCCACCAACTGCTGCTCTTGGTGCATCTTGAGAAATCTCAGATTTCTAATATTAATAATCATAATCATAATAAGGTCTCTAGTCCTCAAGGTAGGCACCGCATGAAATCTCAGAAGTCAGACAACTTTCAATCTCAGCTGGTCAAATGTATTTGATTGGAGTGATTTATTCTGCAGATTCTAGCTTCTTGTGGCAAATGAGAAGGATCTCCTCATTGGCATGTAGTAAACACAGCTCTACTGGTAAATAAATATAATAATAATAATAATAATTTTATTTATATGCCTCCTATCTGACTGGGTAGCCCCAGCCATTCTAGGAGGCTCTCAACAATTTATAAGACCACAGTAAAACCTCAAACATTAAAAACTTCCCTATACAGAGCTGCCTTCAGGTGTCTTATAAAAGTCAGACAGTTGTTTATTTCCTTGGCAACTGATGGGAGGGCGTTCCACAGAGAGGGCGCCACTACAAAGAAGGCACTCTGTGTGGTTCGCTGTAACCTCACTTCTTGAGATGCAAGAACCACCAGACCCTCAGAGCTGGACCTCAGGGTCCGGGCTGAACGATGGGAGCGGAGACTCGGAAGGGAGAGAGAGGAAGGAATTGGGGGCGGGGGGACGACCTGTAGAACACCCATCCATTTGTTGCCAAGCAAAACATCCTTCCGCGGCTGCCTTTTCAGGATGCTGGGCCCAAGCCACCGCTACTAACCTGGAATGAGCAGATTGCCGAAACTGTAGCCAGCAGTGCCAGCGATATAGTGGGCCCCGCGGCCTGTGCACTGCACATCGCGGATCCGCCCGCCAGTCCCAGTGGTGGCACCGCTGAAGGGAGCAACGCCTGCAAGGAGAGTTTAAAAGCGACATCAAAGCCCACACAAATGCACTCCCTCCACGGAGCACCCAGACAGGTTATTCACCGACTCTTGTCAATGCAAGGGAGACGGTCATTTGTTTTGAGGCAGTAGCAGTCAACAGGGGTGCCTGCCTGCCTGCGTGCCTGGGGAATTTGCGATGCACTAGAAATAAGCCCCCTGCCCTTCAGACCATGCCCCCTTTCCCACCCACTCACCAGTAGGGAAGTTGTGGGTCTCGGCTGTGAAAATGACGTGCCGGGTGGAGGTCCGCTTCTCAAAGGGGCTGGCGCGAGATGGGTCGCTGGGCCACATCGAGAGGACCTCCCTTCCTTGGATCGCACTGTGTTGGGAAGACAACACACACGCTCAGCTTCAAGAAGCCACACGGCCTTGGTGTTACACCAAGTAAATTGGCAAAAACGTATAAATCTAAATCAAATGTTGGAAATGTAAAGAAAAAAAAAGGTTATTTTTATCATATGAGGTGGTCTTGTAGTAAGGTTAAAGCTTACTGGGAAATGATATATAATGACTTTTAAAAGATGTTCAGAATAACTTTAAAAAAAAAAAAAACCAACCAGAAGTTTTTCTTTTGGGAATTATAGGGACAGAACTACCAAAATTGTATAGAAATTTATTTATGTATGCTACTACAGCAGCAAGAATGTTACTCGCCCCAAAATGGAAAGAAGCAGAAGTCCCAGCAAAGGAAGAATGGATACAAAAACTTATGGAATATGCAGAAATGGCGAAACTTACCGGAAGAATAAGAAATCAAGATAACAAACTGTTCATAAAAGAATGGAAATGGTTTTATTGAATATTTTCAGATAAATGGTAAACAGATAAAAACATGAGCAGAATTATTGTAATAATCTGCAGTTTTATAAGAGTAGATATTTTCAGTAGATAATTAAATGAGTAAATTAAATGAATTTGGATATGCAGAGGGTATGAAAAAAATAAATTTTAAGGAATTGCAGAAAGAGGGGGAAGGAAATCAAATTTTGAAATGTTAAATGGATTGTAAAATTAATGAAATAAATAAATTTGAAAAGTTAAAAAAAAACTAAAAAAGAAGAAGCCACACGGCCACCGAAAGCCACACACATGGGAAGGGACTCCCAACTCCCACTGACCCTAGCCAACAAGGCCAAAATCCAGGCATGATGGGAGTTAAGAGTCTGCCCACATCTGGAGTGACCAGTTCCCCAGCCGGGCCTTATGAGTTGGCTCAGAAGCAGTTGTGAACCTGGGTCCCTGCAGACAATTTGGGATGCCAACTCCCCTCGGCCTCAGCCAACGGTCGGGGATGATGGTAGTTCAACCAGATCAAGGAGGGCCACAGGTTCTCCACCTCTGTTCCAGGCCAGCCCCATTGCTTCTTCTCTGCTCCCAGGACAGCGACAGGGGGGTGGAGGCCGCCATTTTGCAGGCTACCCGCTCCTCCCGTTGGTTCCCAAGGACCCCCCACCTGCTGTTGTCGCAGAACTTGATGACGTTGTTGGGGTTGCTCCGCTCCTGGGTCTTCATGATGGACTCGAAGAGGGACTCTTTGAGCTCCTGTCCATCCACCACGAGGCGCCCCTTGAAGAACCAGTGGCGACTGTGCTCGCTGCAGGAAGAAGAGGTGGGTTTAGACTGGAAAACAGGAGACTGAGAGGAGATACAATAGCCATCTCCAAATATCTCACGGGCTGTCACGTGGAAGATGGAGCAAGCTGCTTTTCTCCTGCTCCAGAGGGTAGGACTAGAACCAATGGCTTCAAGTGCCAAGAAAGGAGATTCCGACTAAACATCAGCAAGAATTTTTGACGGTAAGAGCTGTTCGACAGAGGAACAAACTCGCTTGGGAGGTTGTGCACTCTCCTTCCTTGAAGGCTTTTAAGCATAGGTTGGAAGCCAGCGTGGTGTAGTGGTTAAGAGCGGTAGTCGCATAATCTGGTGAACCGGGTTCGCATCTCCGCTCCTCCACATGCAGCTGCTGGGTGACCTTGGGCTAGTCACACTTCTTTGAAGTCTCTCAGCCCCACTCACCTCACAGAGTGTTTGTTGTGGGGGAGGAAGGGAAAGGAGAATGTTAGCCGCTTTGAGACTCCTTCGGGTAGTGATAAAGCGGGATATCAAATCCAAACTTCTTCTTCTTCTACCATGGATGCTTCAGTTGAGATTCCTGCATTGCAGGGGGTTGGACTAGATGACCCTTGGGGTCCCTCCCAACTCTACTACAATTCTATGATTCTATGGTTGAGCATCCCGTTTCCCAGAGTGATGCCTATGGGAAGCTGAAATAAGCCCCTTCCTGTTATCATCCCCATCAACTGTTCACCAATCGCTCCTCTGGATTGAAGAGGTAGCATAGAGCAGTGGTTTTCAACCAGTGTGCCGTGGCACCCTGGGGTGACTTGAATGATGGTCAGGGGTGCCGCAGGCAACACTGACCTCCGTCCCTCTTTCCTTCCTTCTCTCCTTTGATGCCTTCTTGCATCTCTGCCTCCCAAAGGCTTCCACGGCTGTTTGTTGCAGCAGCCCTGGCTACAAGCTCCGCAGGCGAATGGTGCCTCTGGTTCTGGCCAGGGGGTGCTGGTTGCCAGGAGCCGAGGTGGCCTCAGAGTAAGCAAGCAAGCGGGCGAGGGACCCCAGTCAGCCAGTCCGCCCTTGCTGTTGGGAATGGACAGACAAGTCCTAGGCCATTATGGGGCAGTGTGAGGAGGTATCTCTCTTTGGGGCAGGAGGGGGCAGCTCAGAGACCAGCGTCAGCAGGATCAGCTGCCCGGAGGATTCCCAAGCAGAGGGGAGAGGAGAGGAGACTGAGGGAACACGCCACAAGGGAGGGTGTTCGAAAAAGGGTGAGAGGCTTCCAGCTCTGCAGGTAAGGGGTGACATAGCTGGGCTCCTGAGCCCCACAGGGGTGCCACAGAAAGAATGTAGTTGGTCAAGAGAGCCATGGACTTTTGAAAGCCTCTGGCATAGGGTTATCCAACATCTAATTGTTTATTTTTTTTTAAATGAAGTCACTTTTGACCCGAAAAGGCCCTCTCCCCCACCCACAAGGCAACTTGCAGTTTAAAAACTTTTACTTTATAAAAAAACTTTGCATACTCCTCACCAGGACATGGTGAAAATCTGCAGAACTCAATGCTGTAAGATAGCTGCCCCTGTGCCTCAAGCAGGGAGGTTTCTCCCAGTTTCCGCCCCAGCCCCCCCTGCACCCCATATCCAAGCAGACACCTGTTTGACTGAGCAAGATCAAAGCATTCTACGCTGGTGGGATTTCTCCCAAGTTTCTTGAAGAGGTCAGTGTAGAAGTCCAGGTCCCAGGAATCAAAAGCCAGACCTGTAAGGCAGAGAAGCATGTATAGTTTATCCTAAACACATACACACAAACCTGGCCAAATAAAGAACATTTTTTCTCATAATCGAGGGAAACTGGGACAGAACAGATTTCCACTTTCAAAGGTAGGGTCAGAATACTCTCTGACTGGGGCGAACACAGCTTTATCACCTCCCTCAGAAGGTGGTGGAGTCTCCTTCCTTGGAGGTTTTTAAGCAGAGGTTGGATGGCCATCTATCATGGATACTTGAGTTCAGATTCCTGTATTGCAGGGGGTTGGACTAGATGACCCTCGGGTCTCTTCCACAGCTCCAAAATTCTACAAAACCCTTTAAGACCAGAAGGCTGAATCCCTCTAGATCTGTGTTTCCCAAACTGTAGTTTTTGGACTACAATTCCCATTGCTAGATAAGGATGATGGGAGTTGGAGCCCAAAAACAGCTGGAGAACCACCGTTTGGGAAACACTGCTCTAAATCCACGTGGGTCTCTGCAACTAAGTGAAAAGGAGGAAGGATCCGAGGAGGTATTTGCCAAAGCTGTGCTCATGCAAGCTAGGGTCGACGATAATAAATTCGGAGTTAGCTTCCAGAAGCTGGCATTCAGAAGCATCAGAGCTAGAGCATAGCCACTGAAGGTCCTCCATCTCTACCCAAGCCCAGCTTTGCCCTACTGATTCATACCGAGCTGGTTGTTGGCCTTGACCAGAGCAGGTCTCCCTTCTCCCAAAATATCGACGTGGAACACAGGCTCAGGGCGGGTGACTATAGCAAAACTGCTGATGGGTTCTGGGTAACACTGTTCCGTCATCCGATCATACAGTGTAGATGCTAGGGAGGCCTCCTGGGATGTCGATGGCCGTTGCCCGCACTGAAAGAGATGGGTGTGGAAGTCATCAGGTTAAACATTTCCAAATCCCTATGGGGTTCTTGTGTATGTGCTGGCGTAACAAATCCAGAGGACTGCAAGTCACTGAAATGTTCCTAAGTGCCATCCTAGACTGGTGACTGGGAGTGGCCGCCGAGACCATATAGCACCGGACATAAAAGACCATTCATTGGCTCCCAGTGTGTTTCTGAGCACAATTCAAAGTGTTGGTGCTGACCTTTAAAGCCTGAAACGGCCTCGGCCCAGTATACCTGAAGGAGTGTTCTCCACCCCCATTGTTCTGCCCAGACACTGAGGTCCAGCTCTGAGGGCCTTCTGGCGATCCCCTCACTGCGAGAAGTGAAGCTACAGGGAACCAGGCAAAGGGCCTTCTCGGTAGTGGCTCCCACCCTGTGGAACGCCCTCCCATCAGATGCCAAAGAAATAAACAACTACTATCTGAATTTAGAAGACATCTGAAGGCAGCCCTGTTTAGGGAAGTTTTTAATGTTTGATGTTTTATGTGTTTTTAATATTCTGTTGGGAGCCGCCCAGAGTGGCTGGGGAAACCCAGCCAGATGGGCAGGTTATAAATACTGGTAATAAATTTATTTTTATCATAATCATCATCATCATCATCTTGGGATTGGGCAGCCAAGTGGATCAAGGATGAGTTTAATCTAGGCAGAGGCAAACTCCGGCCCTCCAGATGTTTGGGACTACAATTCCCATCATCCCTGACCACTGGTCCTGTTAGCTAGGGATGATGGGAATTGTAGTCCCAAACATCTGGAGGGCCGGAGTTTGCCTATGCCTGAAAGCTCAACCTCCAACAAAATATTGCAGCACACCCTCGCTTCCTAGCAGGAGTGTTCCTGTTTAGGGTGAAGTCAGTCATGCTCTCCCTCCCAACAGGCCGGTACGCCATTCAACATATGGCCGCTTCTTCTGAAAGAAGCTAAATTGCCTCTCTCTGCCACCCTTCCCTCTCCTGAGAAAACTTTCAAATGCTCCAGTCTTAAGGTATCACTTTAGCATTCTCAGCCCCCCACATTAACAGTGTGATGAAAGAGTGCCAGCTTGGGGGTCGGGGACAGACCTTGGAATCTCTAATTTCATTCATGCCCTGTGCGATGCCAAAATTCAGCGACCCTCCACCTCTCAAGCTCCATCCTAAATAATAGTTGTGTTGCCCAGTGTGACTGAATCTGTCAGTGTCCCCTAAATCCACCTCTGCTGGTGTAGTGGTCAAGGGAGCTGGGCTAGGCCCTGAGGGACCAGGGTTCAAATCCCTACTCAGCTACAAAGCTTCTTCCCCTCTGCCTAACCAAACTCACAGGGTCATTGGTAAGAATAAAACAGAGAGGGAGAATTACATATGCCACCTTGAGTTATTTGGAGAAAAGGTGGAATATTATAACAACACACGTAATGCCAAAAAAATCATGGCATTGTCCACGGTGGCAATTTTGTCATACAGAGAATTATCAAGATTAAAAAAAAAAAACACCAAGGGTTTTACGTCACATTCACACTGTGATGTCACTTTAAGCAGTCATGTGTAGCATGAAGACAGCTTTCATCCAAGATGAGCCACGGGTGGCAGTGAATTGGAGATATCTACTCTGTGCCAAAATAATTATTCAAGTAGGAAGTGTACTGGCTTCACAAGAAGGGGCAGAAACACACCTGGGACTCAGCTACATTGGTAAAGAAACAGTGGTTTCAATGCGCTATAAACATGCAATACCAGATGGCGCCAGAGAGCAGGATTTTTTAAAACGCATTTTTCCATAGAGATTTTTTTTCTTTTGTTAAAACGATTTAATAGCGGTTTTCTTCCTGTGTTTAGATCCACCCACAGTCACCTTGAAAAGGTATCGACGGGAACATTCGATTCGGTCAATCTTTTCTAGTCCTGCTGCCCAGCACACCGACACTGCATTTGTGGAAGACGCAGTTGAGAAGTTCAACCTACAAACATAAAACATTTGTTTCAGCAAAACCTGCTCCTTCCTTTGGCTGGTCTATTTTCACCAGGCTTGGGAGGTGAGGGACCCTGCCTGACTCCAGAGACAAGCCTGCTTCTGCAGTTTGGGATCCCTGGAGACCTTCGGGGTGGGGTGGGGAGTTGTTTAGGGATTGCTGTCTAAGGTCAAGTTTTTGTTTTGGAGATGCATTATCTCTGCTGTTGCCTGGCTTACATTTTGCATTTTTATGTTTAGACCTTGTAATGAATTATGAGCAGACAGTTCAGTTTTGCTGTACATTTTTTAATACATGTTTTCGTTAGCCTAGTGTTTATACTATTTAAGTTTTCATGTGGCTTATATTAACAATGAACTATGTCAAACTATTTTGATGTGGCCTACAAATAAACAACAGTGTTGGTTAAGTAACTTAAGTTGGCATTTGATTCAGCTGTAAAGACCGAGTTTCAGACATCACAACTAATCCATGGTTTGTCTGTTGTGATCAGGCATCAGGGTGGGACACTCCTTCCTACCAACGTACTCCGATTTCCACTCTGCTTCTCAGTAACCAGTTTGCCCTGACATCAAAATCCACAAAACCATTGGTTTGCCACCAGACACAAACTGCAAACCATGGTTCTTAAACAAGTTTCCAGTTCTGGTTTGGAGGCAAACCACAGTGATATGTTGTCACACACACACACCCCTTCAGATTTCACAGCAAACTATGGTTAGCGTGAACCAGGAAACGAAGAAGGGAACTGACTCGCTTGGAAGGTGGTGGACTCTCCTTCCTTGGAGGTTTTTCAGCAGAGGTTGGATAGCAATCTGTCATGGATGCTTTGGTTGAGATTCCTGCATTGCATGGGGTTGGACTAGATTATTCCTGGGGTACCTTCTAACTCTACAATTGTATAAGCCTGAGGCCTGTTCATGATGCCTGAAACCGGTCGATACATACATTCTCTCTTTCTCTCTCTCCCCCTTGCCATAGGACGTGGGCAGAGTGGCTTTTTTTCCTCAGCTCAGGACGTACCGAGGGCCGATCTCTATCAGCAGATCGGAAGGAGTTGGGCTAAGGAAGGACTTGGTTGCGATGTTGCCGTGTTCGAAAGGGCAACCAAAGATCCACAGCAGCATCTCCGTCTCCTTAGAGTTTGGGGGTGTTCCTCCTGGCGAGGAAAGAGAAGGGAGAAAAGATTGTAGCTACCCACAATGCAACAGGGCAATCACCCAACAGGCAACTGGCTTTGTGACAAGAAGGGGTGAGGGGGCAGCCCCATGCCAAACCTCTACCCATTCAAAAAGGGGGGGAAAGAATCAATATGCACACCTCCCTCCATAACTCCCCATCCGTTTCATATCAGAATCCAGACACAGTCTGTATCCCATTTTCATACCTGTCCAGTTGACGTTGAAACATACTTCCTTCTGCACCCCTTGGACGCCATTACCCAATATGGCTTCAGCCGAATGCAGAAGTGTGCCCATAGTAGTGTCCGCCTCGCTGGGCCGCTGGTAGTAGTGTAGGACCCCCATGGTGGAGTCCTGCCAAGGAAAGAACAGAAGGCAACCATGAGGGACTGCTTGGGATGACGTTTTGTAAGGGGCCTCCATTTTCCTTTTTTTAAAAAAAAAAAAACACAAAATTAGATGGAAGGTACCTAAGCCTGTGGCAGTAAAACTGCCTTGCATGTAGAAGGTTCAATAAGAACATCAGGCCAAACAGACTATCCAATCCAGCACCCTGTTCTCACAGTGGCCTGTAGGAAACCAGCAAGCAGGATCTGAGCACAAGAGGACTCTGGTTTCCAGAAGTCGTATTCAGAAGCACTGGTGTCCCCAACTGTGGCAGAAGAGCACAGCCATTGCAGCAAGTAGCCATTGACAGACCTCTCCTCCGTAAAAGGTGCATCCAGGTAGGGTTGTGGGTCTGAAACCCTGGAATTGCTGCCAGCCAGTGTAGACTACATAGAGCTAGATGGATCAAGGGTCTGACTCAGCTTCCTAGGTTGGTCTACCCAGGCCATGCAGGGAAAGGAAGGGTGGGCAAAGGGAGCAGATGCCGCAGAACAGCAGGAAAAGACCCGTGTCAGGCGAAGGACCACAGTAACGGAGGGAGCAGGCATCGACGAGGTTCGTGATTCAAGGCATGAAAGTGTGGCTGTCTGGATGTTGAACTCCCCCCCTCAACCAGTGCCCAGGGATGGTGGGAACTATAGCCCCACAAATTCTGGAGAGCCAGAGCTTGCCCATCCTTGGCATAAGACACTGAGCAAGATGCCAGGGGAATAAGCATACAGACAACAAGAGCTTACCAGTGTGTGTCTGCCAACAGATGAAGAGGCTTTGGTGGCAGGGCCAGCCCAAGACATTTTGGAGCCTGAGGCAAACCACAAAATGGCGCTCTCCTCACCAGGGAAGAAGGGTGAAGATGTCCATTGGGAACAAGGGTAGGAGAAGACCAATAGCACCTCCTATTTACCAAGAGGCGCTGTAGAGGCGGCGGCAGCAGCAGCAGGCAATGCATTCATTGGAGGACAGATCTGCTGCCGCTGTGGATCCTGCCGCCTGAGGACGTTGCCTCACTTTGCCTCATGCGTGAGCCGGCCCTGAGTGGGCTGAATCAACAGAAGAGTTTCCCACCCCACCCCCTTTTCTCAACGTCCCTCTCCACCCCAGAATCCACCTTGCTGTCCCAAAGGCCAGCTTGCTGGAACCAAATATCCCAGAGATAAGAAGAAGCAAATAGGTCAGTGGCCTCCGAATCACATTTCTTGCTTCATCGTCCAAGTTTAAAAGGCTCGGGGAACATCCCCCAATTCTCCGCCTCTCAAACGGCAACTGGGAACCAAACGGCAAACCGCGCACCAGCAGGCTCGATCCTTTATTCTTTCCACACCACCTAGCTAAAGTTAGCTGGGACTTCGCTGTCACTGCCATCATTGAAGTCCTGACTAAAGTGTTTGATGTTCTTATTGATGAATAATATGATTAACAACGTTCTCATTGAAGCGCCAAGGTGTTTTATGAAGTGCAAGAGGGCAGTTCCCTGCCCCCAAAGACTCTACAGTCTGAAATTCAACGCACATGAGGCACTAGGGAAATGGAGGCAAGGATAACCAAGGGAGGAGGAGGATGCATTTAATTCAGGGACACGGGCCAAGGATTAGTTAGTTTTGGCTAATTTTAAGCGGATTGAGGAATTCATGCAGTCGCCCATAAAGCTATCTAAAGAGAAATAGGAGATTGGAGCCTAAAGGCCCCTGCATACATCCTCTTTATATTGTGTATTCACGGTTATTTGTGCTCATTATGGTAACATTATGCGCTCCCACTTTCAATACTGTTTGCGGCTGCAAAAGGTTCAGCACAGATAATCTACAGTTTTCAGCCTGCACATGCCCTGCAACTGCCTGCTGAAATCCTGTAGCTGGAAAATAAACTTGTATACTATTTCAGCAAGAAATCTCTTGCTCACATGTTCTGACTACAGCCACAACCTGCAGGTAGACACTGTCTCTCCACGCGCACAAGCATTTGTGTGAAAGGGGGCACACGGGCCAATTTGTAAAATGATCGTGGCCTGGCCTCTTCTACACCCCCCTTAAAAAAAAAAGTCGTGTTTGGATCACATGTTGCTCTCTACGCACGGGGCTGCGTCTGCATGCCTCTTTTCACCAGCCCTTTCTCCAAGCGAGGAATCATCACGTGTGGACAACCCACACGCGGGTTCGGTATTATTTCTGACAAGGATGTGGAAATTAACGTAAGCAGGAGTAAAAATTAATAAATCTGTAGCACCTTGAAGATGAACCGTTGCAGAAGCCTGGAAGCTATCCCGGGAAGGATTGGATTCAGCCCTGCGAAGTGGAAACTGACCAACAACTTCCGCACGCCACACATAGCCTCTGCTAGTTATACCCAACATGCCCGCAGCGGTCTAGAGTTCGAATCCCGCGCAGAAGCACTTCCTACCACCCACCAGATCGTAGCGCGCGGCCGCGGAGCAAATGATTGGGATCCACGCGCCCCTGGATCTCGCAAGGGGCAGCCAGTCTTCCCACCCTGGTTCCCCGCGTGCCATCGAGATAACGATTACCTGTGGGTCCCGCGGAGTGCCTCCTCTCTCACAATCTCTCTGAGCCCCACAACAACGCGATCTTCTACCCCGGCGGGCCCTTGATCACGGGGCGAAAAGAGGTGCGCCTGCTTTCCCTGCGCTGGGGGGAAAATTTCTTGCGCGCAGCCCCTTTGGTGGGAGGAGAAAAGGGGGATGTTCCGCCGGGGAGGCGGCGACTCGAGGCGGCGCCCTCCCCATTGGCCGATCCCCCTGCCTCCCTTCTCCCTCCCTCCCTCCCGGCCTTGAATGGAGGCACGTGGGTGCGATGGCCAAACTTTGTTGCCGGGGGGGGGGAGGGCAGTGGGGAGGTAAACCCAGGAATCTTGACCCCCTTCCTCCTTACGATTTCCCCATAGAGAGTCATTATCTCCACCCCTCACCTCGACATTTTGCCTCCCAAATCTCCTATTCTTGAGATCGGAGCCAGGAAGAGAACCCAGGAGTCCTAGCTCATTCTCTTTCCCGCCTGCTCTGAGAATGCGCTCTCCTCCTCGTGCCCCTTGTTGAGCGTCTTTTTTTTTTAAAGAAACTTTTTTAAAAATCCTTTTCTTTCTCCAAACCAAACCACTTAACTTTCTGGGGGTTACGAGGTAGCAGAGCCAGGTAGCTAATTAGCTCGTAACCAGGGAAGGCTCTTGTGTAAGGTTCCATGGTGTAATGGTTAGCACTTTGGACTCTGAATCCAGCGATCCGAGTTCAAATCTCGGTGGAACCTACTCCATATGTTTTTTTGTGTGTGAAGACAAGGAAGCTTTGAAAGAACCCTCGTGGGCAGAACCCACGCTTGCAGGCAGAATGGGTTCACAGTCCATCACTGGTGGTCCGAGATTTATTTTTGATTGCTTGATTGAGATCCAACAATAATGGCAAGAGACTACAGAAAGCTGCTGCTGCTGATGCTGCGAGCCAGTATAAGTCCTGGCTTAGATGGACAAATAGTTTCATGCATTACAGTATATGGCAATTTATTTCTGTTTCTTTGGATACAGATTAGCAGTATGCCCAGAGTAACTACATAATGGACTCAGCTACATTCGTAAAGGTAAAGCGCTTTTTATGCGTTGTAACACTGTAGCACCAGATGGTTGTCTTTCGCCAATGGGATTTCACTGTATCAAGTTTACAATGCGTTTAACCGATTAGCTTTTTTATGTGTCTAGATTCAGCCTGTAACTAGGGGTATGCACAAGTAGCTAAGTCTAATGCCAGGAGGGGCAAGCACACAAAAAAGGGGAAATTCCAAAATCCTTATTAGGGTGACAGTTTTATTAGAGCAACCAAAACCGTAGGTCGGTTACCTCGAAAACCTGTCCTGGGCACATCCAGAATATTGCTAATTTCTGGTGGGATACCAAAAAATTAAGGTATTGCTGTTAAAGTCGATCAGGGGTGCTGGGTGATTTGCACGACGAACTACAGTGATACGTTGTTGTCTTCCATCCATTCCCCCCCCCCCTTCAGATTTCACAGCAAACGATGGTTAGTATGAACCAGTAAACACAGAAGGAAATTGACTCTCCTTCCTTTTATGTTTTTAAGCAGAGTTTGGATGGCCATCTGCCATAGATGCTTCAGTTGAGATTCCTGCATTGCGGGCGGTTGGACTAGATGACCCTTAGGCCCCTCCCAACTCTACAATTCTGATTCTAAGTTATTGTAGGATTTGGCTTCTGCTACACACGGTGCCTTTGAAGGTGAGGGGACCCCTGACCATTAGGTCCAGTCGTGTCCGACTCTGGGGGTGCGGCGCTCATCTCGCGTTACTGGCCTTTACTGTGCTCTTATTAGCCTGAACTGTTGCTTTAATAAATAAAATAAATGGGTGTTGTACTTACCCCTCTGCTCCTCTACTTTAGTCGCCCAAGTTTAGGCTTTGCCACCTGCGGGTTCCTGTAGCTTGTGGAGTTCCTTCCCTTCTCAGCCCAGTCTAAATTTATATGCGCAGATTGTGACCAAAGTTCAGATTTGAGCCTGAGTGTACATTTCGACATACAACCACAGAGGCACTTTTACAATTCTTTAGAAATATCGCTCCCTGTCCCATCATGATCAGGTTTAAACTAGCTAAGACAAGACCCAAGTCTCCCAAAATGAATTGGGGTTGAGGGGGGAGAGAATTGATCATTTTTACCTTTGTGGGGTTCAGTGAACCTCCCCAGGGTGGATAAGCAGATGCCCTCCTGTCATCGAACCTTTGGTGTGTCAGTGATTAACAGTTCCCAGATCTATTATTAACCAGCTCCTGGTGAATACAGAAAAAGCTATATGGGATCAGACCACCAGTCTGGTTCAGCAGGCAGCAGAGTCCCGAGGCAGCAGCTCTGAAAACGCTGAAAACACACCAAATAAATAAATGGTTACAGGTACACTGCCTCTGAACATGGCAGTTCCATTTATCCATAATGGCTGATAGCTATGGATAGGTATGACTTGGGCAGAGTCCCAAGGGCCAGCTAGAGACGGCAGGACACAATGGGTCGGTGTGTCTTGCTGTTAACCAGAAGGTTGGTAGTTCGAGCCCATCCAGGGACAGCTGTGGGCAGGATTCCTGCATTGCAGGGGGTTGGGCTAGATGACCCCTGGGGTCCCTTCCAACTCTACAATTCTATTATTTGGGCCCTAGGCTTGAGTTTCTGCAACTAACTATAAAACCACCCTTTGGCAGTTAGGGTCCAATTTGCTCTATCCAGGGCCTTCTGCCAGAGTTGCTTGTTTCTTTCACCAACCAGAGCTCATCTTCCAGACAGACAGACAGACAGATAGACAGACAGATGAGGTACTGATGGGAGAATTATTACATTAGACCAATTAATGCAGGATAAAGCTGTCAGTGGCTACTAATCTTGGTGGCTGGGTTTTACCTCTACTGCTTCTGAATACTTTTGCTTGCCTGCTTCCAGCAGGAAGGCACTGTGAGAATGGGATGCTGCCTGGACTAGATGGGGCCACTGGTTGCTGAGTTGCTGAGAAAGGCAGTCAGGAGAAGTGGATTTGCATTCAGGTCCCGCTTGGTGGCTTCTCCTGGAGGCACCTGGTTGGCCGCTATGCAAACAGGACGCTGGGCCAGATTTGGGGCAAAGCAAAAGGAAGATATTCTAACAATGCAAACTTTAGCAGATGGGGTTTATCACGCTGCTGAGGTGGGAGACAACAGATCAGGTTGCATGTAGGGAAACTTAACGGCGGAGAATGGTCGTTTCCTGTACTTTTTATTATCGTTATTATTCTTTATTGAAAAATTACAAGCACACAGAGTAAGCTAAGACACAGAAACAATAGTACCCACATAGAAAACAAAAGAGAGAGAAGAAGATAGTGTACGTTACATAAAGAAGGATGTGTGTGTGTTATTTTAGTTAACAATGTGGCGTTAATAGAACTGAAGTCCTGTACTTGAAAGCTCCAGAGCTTCCTCAGCACAAAGCCTTCTGCAGAGCAAATGTGGAGCTGCCGCCACCTCTCTTTTAGTTGCTCTGCTGACGTCATAGCAGCAGCGGGAAAAACCTCATCCAAGGCCATGGGAGTGTGAGAGGGAAGGGGGTGGGGACACCATAACCCCACACACCATCCATTGGCCTCCTGTAAGAGCCCAAACAGGCCAAATCAAGCCACCGTAAGAGTAAAGTTTTTTTTTAAAAAAAAAAAAAATTGGCAGCTCAGAGAGTGCGTTGCAGAGTTTGAGGACAGTGTGTCCCAGCCCTGTGCAGAAGATGAGCTGACTGGCAGGCCAGCACGAGTCTGGGGCTGTGCCAAGGAGAGGGAATCTGCTGCCGCTTTCACATGTTGATGGACTCCCAGCTCCCCCCTCAGGCCCAGCCGGCATTGTCAACCCCTGGGCTTTTGTCCCGCAAAGGCCTGTTTTCCCAAAGCAACACCCAACGTGATGCCAGGTAGAGACACGGCAGCAGGAAGCTGGAGTGAACATCCCACCACAGGTCAGTTCAATCCTGCTTAGGGCAGCATCTCTGCCCCTCCTCATGGGACAACTTTGACAGGTGGGCAGGAGGACCACTCACCTGACATCATCCATCAACAGGTGTGTGGTCCTCTTGCCTGCAGGGATGGGAAAAATACCTGGCCCAACAGATTATGGGATTTGTAGTCCAGCAACATTCAGAGGTCCATCAGTTCAACGTCCCTGGGTTATGTGACAGTCTCCCTAGAGCAGAAGTAGCATGAAACAGCTTTGTATTCGACAACATTGCCCAAAGGCAATATGGAGGGCAGGCAAGTGAATCTGCTCAGCTGCCTTCAATTTGCAGCTAGCCTGGCGCCCAAGCTACCTGGGGCAGTTCCACGCTGCCCCTTCCCTGTCTGGTAGGTGGAAATATTTTTTCACTAGCATGCTAGGGGCTTGCATTTCCATGTTGCTAGCCTTCCAGCAGGCTAGTGAATAATTTTTGGGGGTTCCTTATGTGGGCTTGTTTAGGGTATGAAATTGATGCCACCCACCACTTCCAGCTAAGATCAAGTATAACCACACCTGTGGCTACTTAGCCTCAAGAGATATATTTTGGAGAGGTATGTTGAAAGATTATTAGGCACGTGCCAAGGAAGTGGTGCAGATTTCCAAATCAATTTGTCTATTAGAACACACAAACATCCATACACGTAGCAGCTGGCTACTAGCAGGTCAGGAAGGACGATTCTAAGCCGAGTCTTTTCCCTGACATGCTGATTTTCTACATGCAGGGATTTGGTTTAGTAGTAAGTAAAACTTTAATACGGTCAAAGACCAGCAGAAAAATAATACAATTCAGTTCATAAGTTAGATTTCTCTATCTTGTAGTAATATTGGATATTACACAGTTTTAAAATTGGCTATTAGAAGCATGGCTATTAAAAGCTGAGTCTCTGTCGCCTCTCCATCTGCTATAGGTTAACTGGGATCATTATCTTTGGTGGTTGCTTTCATCATGGCATGTCTTATTCTTGTCACCAAGTAGCAATATATCTGTGTAGTCTCTATATCTGTGTCAGCTAACAGATAGTTGATGTAAGCTTCTCCTGATCGACTGGGTTGTATGACTAGGAGTGGTTCAATTAACTCTTTTCTCACATCTAGGTATAATGAGCAGTGTAGCAGAATGTGCCCAATTGTTTCAATCTCTTTGTTGTTACATGGACATAATCTTTGGTCAAAGGGAGTCTAATTTTTTTTTTTATAAATAAGAATTTATTAAATTTTAACAATAAAAAAGAAAACACAAAATACAAAATACAACAAACACTACAAAAAAGACTACAAAAAATACAAAAATCCTACAAACAAACACTTATTTAACTATCCTTATCCTATTTATAAACATTATTTTGGGACCTCCTCACATCCTCTCTTCTGCGTTCATTTCTAATCTTCTTTAGTAACTTTATAACATTGTAAAATCTTCTTTCTCACCTAATCTTAATCATTATAAACATTAATCAACATTTAACTCTATTTTTAATCCTAGTAAAAATCAACATAACATAATTCTAACTACTTCTTATATCCTATCTTAATCTAACTTCTGGCATTACTGTAGCCTTAAATGTCCTCTGATTTTAATTTCAAATGTCTATCTTTTCACGTCGTTTCAAATAATCTTTAAATTTCTTCCAATCTTCCTGCACCGTTTCTTCCCTCTGGTCTCGGAGTTTCGCGGTCAGTTCTGCGAGTTCCATATATTCAATCAACTTCATCTGCCAATCTTCCACTGTTGGTAATTCTTCAGTTTTCCAGTTTTTAGCTATCAGAATCCTAGCAGCTGTTGTGGCATACATAAAAAATGTTCTGTCTTTGTTGAGGATTTCATAGTTGGTCAAAGGGAGTCTTATTATACCAACCAGCTAATAGCGCTGAGGGGAGAACGTTGAAGCGGGCCCTAGAAAATGCCCAGCGGTGTTTAGGATTATCTACCGACTTAAGCTAATTTGCCAAGTAAATCTTTCGATGGTTATATAGGTGTTTATAATTAGTTGAAAGCCTGGTAAAATCATTTTACAGTTTGTTGTCGGTGATTCTTTGGGGATTTGGTTTGTCGCCCCATCAGGGCCGATGCTAGGGTTTTTTGTGCCCTAGGCGAGATCACCTTCTGGCACCCCCTCCCCGGCCAATCCCTAGCACCGGCCCTGCGGAGAAGCCCGATTTCGGGCTGCTCCCCCCCCCCGCCACTCTGCCACTGGCGGAGCGGCACCGGGCGGCGGTGGCAGGCTGGCCAGCGCCCCCTCCATTTTGGCGCCCTAGGCAACTGCCTAGTTCACCTAAATGGACGCGCCGGCCCTGCGCCCCATGGTTGAGACCTATAGGCTACAGACTCTTTGTTAAAACCGTGTTTATGGAAGACAATCTTACTCGGCTACGAGTGATCACCAAAGAAGATAGGCTATACTGAAGAACTCCAACTCGTAAGTCATTTGAAGCCTTTTATTTGTTTTCTTTTTGGATACATAACATTTTCAGAATATTCTTTTTAACAACCAATTAATCCAACAGGGAGGATCATGCCGGTTGCAGCAGCTACCCCAAACAGAGCTATGGAGATGGCTTTTGCAGCTGCTCCTGCAACAAAAGGAACAAGGAGTTAGTGTCTACTGAGCTGACTCGGGGCCGCAGAGGCTCTGCCCTAAGAACACAGCAAGTGGTCTTATTGTACTTGAAGTCAGACTATTTGTTCATCTAGCCTAGTGTTGTCAGGTCCTACTAGCAGCTCATCATCTTAGGGCAGAGGATCTCTGCAATCATCACCTGCTCCTCAGAACTTTAAATGGAGACAGAGACCAGAAATTGAACCTGCTTGGGACCATCGCACATGCAAAGTGTGTTTCTCTACTACACCAATAAGTTCTGTTCCCTCCCCAATGAACTATCATGAAACACAAGCTCTCCAAAGTTTATACATAACCAATTCCAGGTTGTATTAATAGCATTTACTTTACCTTTGGGGGTGACCATAGTGGCGGGTTTTCGGAGTGTGTTTTTATTCTATTTTTGTAGAAGCAGATTTTCAACATGCCCTGATTTTAAGTCAAGCACCTGCAGACAAGGCTGGTTCAAAATTTCAGCAGCCCATGGGACAAATGAGTGTTACCCGCAGCATAGAGCTCTAGCTGCCAGTTGGGACGCTTGGTATCTGCCTGAAGGTACCAACCCCCCTCCCCATCCCACCTTCTTCTCTCCACATAGTCTGGATCCTTGATATTTACCCAAAGTTACCAACCTCCCTCTCCCACAACACACAGTCCCTGCTGTGATATCTTGGCCACTGAAGACCAGATACTTATTCCTATCAAAGAGGGACCCCACAAGTTGAGATGATGGTCGAGGCTTTACCTGATGAAGAGCGGCCTGCTATCTGGGATGCAGCCTGGTGATTTGCAGACCTCTTCCGCTGATATGCTGAAAGAGGCACACCCCAGTTGTTAGGAAGCAATCAAACATTACACAAGAGGGACACAAAATGGAGTTGTTCCTACACCCACCACACCACCACAGATGTCCACATTACATTCTAGAACATGGGTAGGCAAACTAAGGCCCAGGGGCCGGATCTGGCCCAATCGCCTTCAAATCCGGCCCACAGACAGTCTGAGAATCAGCGTGATTTTACTTGAGTAGAATGTGTCCTTTTATTTAAAATGCATCTCTGGGTTATTTGTGGGGCATAGGAATTCGTTCATTCCCCCCCCCAAAAAAATATAGTCCTGCCCCCCACAAGGTCTGTGGAACACCCTCCCACCAGATGTCAAAGAGAAAAACAACTACCAGACTTTTAGAAGACATCTGAAAGCAGCCCTGTTTAGGGAAGCTTTTAATGTTTAATAGATTATTGTATTTTAACATTCTGTTGGAAGCCACCCAGAGTGGCTGGGGAAACCCAGCCAGATGGGCGGGGTATAAATAATAAATATTATATTATTATTATTATTATTATTATTATTATTACTATTATTATTATTATTAGGTCTCAGGGACAGTGGACCGGCCGCCTGCTGAAAACCTTTGCTGACCCCTGTTCTAGCATAACACTTTGGGGTCCTTAGAAATGGGATCATTATTTGAGCAGAAGCCATGCTTTCAAGAAGTGGAGAGGCAGAAAGGTTGTCCTATATCTCTCTGGGAACTGAAAACAGCCCTTTTCAAGTCCAGGGGTGCCAAGTTGAATAAAATATGGGGGGCAGGTAAGCCCCACCACACATAATCACAAGACACAGCACACACATCCCATTTGAATGGCAATGCCCATCCATTTTGGGGGAGGCGCAGCCCTCTCAAATATTATTTTTTGGGGGAGGGGGGCGCGAAGGTACCTCAACCCTTAGGAGTTGGCCAAAGGCATCATCAGGTCAAGCATCTTGTTCTTTTTATTAAGTTTCAACATTTTTAACATGTACGATCAAAACAATTTCAACTTTTATTTTTGCCGACTTCCCATCCTGTTTGCCATGGAGTTGTTGTTTCCCCTCTTCTGCTGCACCCTTCTGTCTATTAAATCATAACCACAGTATTACAATCCAATTACTTCTGCGGCTTATAGCTGAAATCCTGCTCGTGAGTTCATCATACTATAATATATATATACCAAGCATCCCGTTCTCACAGAGGCCACCCAGATGCCCACAGGAAGCCCCAAAAGCAGGATATGAGCACAGCAACATTCTCCCCAACTGCAATTCCCAGCAACAGGTTTTCAGAGTTTCTAAGTCACACTGACAGTGGAGGCAGAACACAGCCATTGTGGTGAGTAGCAAATGGGCAGCCACATCCCTCCACGAATTTGCATTCGCTGTGATGCTACCAAGATCTTGCATTACAAGGGAGGGAGAAAAAATTCCCCCGGTTAGGCAGTATGCATGCCTGATCCGGGAAGCACATGGCAACAGCGTAAGGGAGCGGCTTACCTTTGGCTTCAAGAGCGTAGGGTCGAGGTGTCACCTGCCCCCCCTGCAGTTGGCGGGCCCACACCCGGAGCACGTCGTTGAGGGGGTAACGGCAGCGCAGGGTCAGCCTGGAGAGAAAAGCCAGACCTGTACTCTTACACAAGTCATGTGGTCTATTCCAGCGCCAGCGGAAAAAGAGGAAGAGGAAAAGGACAGCATCTGTCCTGGAACATTTTAACCGCAGAGCCGCCTCACCTGTACTGGGAATCCCTGGTTATAACTGGACTTGCTTCCGGAATCAACTCTCTCCTGAAGGTCACTTCGTTCTCATACACCAAGTAGCTACCGTCAAACTGAAGGGTGGAGAAGAAATTCAGTGGGGGGGGGCTCCGTAGTTGGGGAAGGGGGGCACTGTCTGTGGTGTGGCAGCCCCCAGAGTTGCAGAATCGTCTCCCTTACAGAGGTGTGTCTGGCAGCTTCATTATGTTGTTTCCATCTGAAGACGCACCTCTTTACAACCTGGCCTCTTGACTGTACATAATTTTATTGTTGCTGTTGTTGAACTCATAAGCCACCTTTCTGCCAGCCAAGGCAGTTTACACTAAAACCATTCGGGAAAACGAAGAATGACGAGAGCCCTCCCAGGCCAAATGGGAGCCAATGGTATGTTTTCCTTGGCCTGTGGCTCTTTTGCCACTGCCAGCATTATTGGCCTTTAGCAGGTCTTTAGCAGCCCCAAGGAAGGTGCTAGAGGAGCTGCCCCAACAGTGGTTAATAATACTGTTACTACTAAATAGCATTATTACTTAATACTATTTTGTGTGTCTTCAGCATTTGCCCAAAGCTGTAGAGTTCTGTCAGGAGCTGGCGGTTTGTGTGCTCCCTCGTCCTGGGAGCTACCTACCCTCCTTGTGGTGCCACAAGAAGCCACTGGGAAAGAGAAGAGGGCCTTGGACTCATCAGCAGCCACTGGCCCACAATTCTTGTCCCGTAGGTGGGTTTTCCTGGGGTCCAAAGCCGGCTTCGTGTCCAGGCCGAGGACCGTGGCCATTATGGTTCCATTGGGGAAACACACTGCAGGCAGAAAGAGAAAATGCAGCAAGCTGCCTTTTACTGAATCAGAGCATTGGGTGCATCTAACTTAGCATTGTCAACACTGACTGGCAGCAGTTCCCCAGAGTTTCAGGCAGGAGTCTGCACATAGAGGCAGATTTAGGGTAGCTTTGGCGGGGAGGCGTGAGGGCTTAGACAGGGTCCTAGAGTCCTCCTGTCTCCTTCCCAAAGCCTAGTTAGCACTTGCCCAGCTTTGGGTCAGAGGAGGAAGAGCTCCAGGACCCTGCCAGAGCCTCATGCCCCCTTCCAAACAAACAAACAAACAAACAAACAAACAAATGAAATATTTATACCCTGCCCATCTAGCTGGGTTTCCCCAGCCGCTCTGGGCGGTTTCCAACAAAATATTTAAAATGCAATAAAACATCAAACATTAAACATTTCTCTAAACAGGGCTGCCTTCAGATGTCTTCTAAACGTTAGATAGTTGATTCCTTGACATCTGATGGGAGGGCATTCTATAGGGCGGGTGCCACTACCGAGAAGGCCCTCTGCCTGGTTCCCTGTAACCTCACTTCTTGCAGTGAGGGAACTGCCAGAAGACACCTCCTTTACCTGGCCTTTGGGAAGGTGGCATGAGGGCTGGGTGTGTGTGTCAAATTTTGGCCTCACACAGGGCACCATGTTACCCAGCATGGGTGTAGCCAGGACACCTAAAGCTTTTGGGGGGAAATCCTGGGTAAATATACCCTCCTCCACAAAAGAGGACATTATGTAGGGGCAACTTCTTCTGGGGGGTGGGGGCAGAACCCTGCTCCCTGGCCCTGCTGCATACAGAGCAACAGCTCTACTACCAAGCTGAAGTCCTTCTCCAAAATAATTGTTCATCACTTTCTACAAGAAGTCTCAATTCCACCCTCGTAACGTAGCTGAAATCTCTCCATTTTTGCCTCTGGCCTTGCCTGCTACATGCCCACCCCCCTTCCGAAGGCTGCCTATTAGGGAATGTGGGCCTTGGGTTGAAATAGGTTGCCAAACAAGTCTCAAAGGTAAAGGTAAAGGGACCCCTGACCATTAGGTCCCGTCGCAGACGACTCTGGGGTTGCGGTGCTCATCTCACTTTATTGGCCGAGGGAGCCAGCATACAGCTTCCGGGTCATGTGGCCAGCATGACTAAGCCGCTTCTGGCAAACCAGAGCAGCACATGGAAACGCGTTTACCTTCCCGCCGGAGCAGTACCTATTTATCTACTTGCACTTTGACGTGCTTTCAAACTGCTAGGTGGGCAGGAGCAGGGACCGAGCAACAGGAGCTCACCCCGTCGCGGGGATTTGAACTGCCAACCTTCTGATCGGCAAGCCCTAGGCTCTGTGGTTTAACCCACAGTGCCACTCGTGTCTTACTCTACACCAAATGGAACCGCCAGGCCAAATTCCTTACCAAGCAGTTTTCCAGTAGGGAAAATACAGCCAACGGGGAACGCTATCAGTGTCGCCGATGTCTTGTTGTCCCTCAGGGTAAAGTCGAGCCGGGCAGTTAGTCCTTGGAGGGAGATATCCTGTGGCAACACACACAAACTCACGTCACACATATCCGATCGGGTCGGCTCCCGCGTCAACTCAAGGCCAAAAGTGGCGGCAGGAGCCTTCCGCAGCTCAGGCCTACCTCATACACCAAGCCAGATGCCAAAAAGGGCACCGAGAGGTAGTAGTATCTGCCGTCATCCTGCACAGTGTAGTTCTGCGATGCGGCCAATTCACTTGTCAGCTGCAAATTCCCCACGTACGGGACCCAGTAGCGATCCAAGTTTCCACGGGTCATTACCAGTCCAATCCTCCCCGTCTCACAGAAGCCCTCGAAGGTCGGAAGAACTGAAGGATGGTGGGTGAGGAAGAGGGCATCACCAAATATATCTTGCTACGTATACAGAAGATGTTACAGGGCACAGCCTCTCTAAAAACACACAGTTTTGAAGAAGTGTGCATGCACACGAAAGCTCATACCAAGAACAAACTTAGTTGGTCTCTAAGGTGCTACTGGAAGGAATTTTTTTTATTTTTTATTTTGTTTTGAGATTTACTTGCAAGAGAGGCCGCCTTCTCCAGAGATTCCATACATTTCATTAGGAATCTTTGCGGTCTCTTTCAGTGATAGGCAACATAGACACCCTCAAGACGCTGTCCATGCCAGCTCCCGTGCTTCCAGACCATCATTCATGCTGGCTGAGGAGCGTTCAAAATCTAGAGAGCACCATGTTGGGTATCCCTAATCTATTATAATGCTTGCAATTATGTTGTGCTTTTTTTTGGCACACCTGCATGAAATAACTTAAGAGCAGTTCTGCAAGGTGAGGAGGCCAGAGGCCCCTATTCTTAATTCAAGGACATAAAACATAAGCACAAACTTAAAAACAAAAAGGTTTCATATGAGAGAACAAGGCTGTCACTATACATTTAAAGACTCCCTGATAGAATCCTGGGAACTGTAGTTCCTTAAGGATGCTGGGAAATGTAGCTCTGGGAGAGGGTGAGCTACAGTTCCAAAAAAATTTTTGGGAGGAAACCGCATGCTTGAAATGTGCTTCAGACATATGGTGTGAATCTTTCCAAACTATTTCTTATTTCCAGGGCCGGATTTAGGTTTGATGAGGCCCTAAGCTACTGAAGGTAATGGGGCCCTTTATATGTCCAGCTGTCCTTTGTCAACAACAAATTGTCACTGTTTTTGTGTTGAATATACAGTGGTACCTCTGGTTACGTACTTAATTCGTTCCGGAGGTCCGTTCTTAACCTGAAACTGTTCTTAACCTGAAGCACCACTTTAGCTAATGGGGCCTCCCGCTGCGCCACCAGAGCACGATTTCTGTTCTTTTCCTGAAGCAAAGTTCTTAACCTGAAGCGTATGTAACCCAAGGTACCACTGTATGATATATGGTAATTTATGGACCTAATGTCGCGCATGTATCTAAAGCCATTTTATTTGTTTTTTATCTTGTATTTTGGAAATGTACATCCAGGTTTTTCCCCCCCTTTAAATATTTTTTGGGCCCCCAAGAGAGTGGAGCCCTGAGCTATAGCTTGTTTAGCTTATACGTAAATCCGGCACTGCTTATTTCTAAGAAGGTCTGTACAGATGTAATTTACACATGATAGGCAATCATAATAGATTCACTGAGCTACACTGCATTCCTTCCCACGTATATATTTAAAAATGCTTTGAAAGACAGACACTTCAAATCCCAACCCCACCCTACTCAAGCAGACTCACCAACATCAGGGACGTCACATTCGATTACCGCAGGGTAGGTGAAAGGCTTGCCCTTTGGGACTAGGTTGAAGGTGTACTCTAGCCTCAGGGTGTATCTTCTGATGTTGTCATACAGGTACTGGAGAACAGAAGGGCCCATTCACAGCACAATGAAAGCTGGAAGCCCCTCCACCACCCCAAAGGTTACAAAGTCGAATATTCCATCATTCTCTCCATCCAGCTTGTTATCAGCATGACACTATTTTTTTTTAAACTGCGATGCACTCTACATGGGTACACCTTCGAAGGGCGCTCTGAAACTTCAGGTGGCGCAGAACGAGGCAGCCAAAATATTGACCCGGCTGGTTTTATAGGCGGTACAGTCGTACCTCGGAAGTCAAACAAAATCCCTTCCGGAAGTCAGTTCGACTTCCAAAGTGTGGCTCCCGATTGGCTGCAGGAAGTTCCTGCAGCCAATCGGAAGCTGCGGAAGCCCTGTCGGATGTTCCGCTTCTGAAAGAACGTTCGAAAACCGGAACAATCACTTCCGGTTTTCGATCATTTGGGAGCCGGAACGTTCGGCAAAACACAGAAGTAAACGCTTCCGGGTTTGCTGCGTTCACAACCCAAAAAAACTCAACCCAAAGTGAATGCAACCCGAGGTATGTGATTTGCTTGCTACAGTAGCCTCGCCGACTACTGGCCAGTTCCCAGGCATGATTCAGAGTGTGGGTTGTGAGCTCCACAAACACAATTTGAGAACAGGTTATTTGAAACACCGTGTCCCATGTGCGTACCCAGGGGGGGCCGGGGGGCAGCTGCCCCCCCGAAGCAAAAAAAAATATTAAATGGTTATTCGGCAGCCTAAAAGGAAAAAAAAGCTCAAGACTGGTCTTTCTCCCCCTCCCAAAATCTCAATAACAATTGAGCTCTTCCGCTCTTGCCGAGGCAGTTGGCCACTCTGTGTGTGTGTGTGTGTGTGTGTGTGTGTGTGTTGCGCCGGCTGTTTCCCCCTCCCTCATGCCGACAAAGAGCTGGCGTGCCTATCAGAGACCGGATCCTAGCCTGCACCCTGCTTGGTCAAATGGGGATGCAGGCTGAGACTTGGGCAGTGTCAGGGGGCGAATTCATCGTTGCCGGGATTCATCGTTGCAAGGGAGCTTGGCAAACTGAGTTCCCTTGCATGGTGAGTAGTTCCTTTGCGAGGACTGAGGATCCTGGGAAACTGAGTTTTTCAGCCATTTGGGGCTTTCTGTTTGGGGGGGGGAGTTTTTCTGTTTTTTGAAGCTGTTTTTGTTTTTGAACCTGAACGACCATGGCTTGCCCCCCCCCCCAGTTTTGATCCTGGGTACGCCCCTGCTGTGTCCTCCCATAGGAGCCTACCTGGGTTTAATCTGCTTGGGAGAAGGCCCTCTTTTTAATAAATAGTAATATTGCCTATCCCACCAACATCTGAGGCTCATTTGGCAGGAACTCAAAAGAGGACCCTCTCGGTGGCTATTGTCAGGCTCTGAAACTCCTTGCCATGAGAGGCTTTACTAGCTGAGTCATAGGAAGTCGCCTTATACTGAGTCACACCATGGTTCCATCCAGCTCAGTACTGTCTACACAGACTGGCAGTAGCTCTTGAGGGTTTCAGGAAGGGCCCTACCTGGAGATGCCAGGATTTGAACCAGGGACCTTCTGCATGAAAAACAGTTACTCTGCCTTTCCCTGTGTTTTCTGCTACCAGACAAATACATGTTTGTTTAAACTGGCCTTTGGCCCATAAGCCGACTTGTAAATAATATAGTTGGTTTAACTTCTTTTTTAAAATAGGATAGCCAAATTACAAGGTTTCTTGTTTGCTTGTGTGATGGAGAAGTAAAAAATGTAAGATATTCTAGAAAAGGGGTGGGAACCTTAGGTCCCCAGGGGCTGAAGGTGGCCCTCAGCAATCCCCATTCCACATCCTTCACAGGCCTTATACCCCAAGCTCTTTTGTCTGGCTGGAATATCCCGTACTTAAATTCTGCTTTCCTGGATAGCGCACAGGTAGCGGTAGTAGAAACTATGCTGCTATACCAAGGCAAAGTTTACCTTCATCAAGATTACTCAGAAGGGGAATGCTAAAGGACAAGGGCCCAGAGTAAATGTAAACAGGTCTTTGACTACCTTCCCTGAATGGAGGATGTTATGTACTGAGTTGAATAGGATCCAAACTGCAGCAGTCTGATTGGTCCTAGAACAATAGGATTGAGATTGCAGCAGTCTGATTGGTCCCAGAACAATAGGATTGAGATTGCAGCAGTCTGATTGGTCTGCAGGAGCCACCCAATCCAGCTCCAGGTGGAAGTGAATCCGCACTCTGATTGGCATACAGGAGTATCCCGGAATTAGCCAATCACGTGGGGCCCATTGTGTAAATAGTGTATATAAAGCAAACGTTTTGGGGGAACTACATTCCTCACTACTATGAGCTGAATAAAGAGCATGAAAGTCACACTGGACTCCGAGTATCTTTCAGAGGAACTTCTACAACTCGCCTCGAAAGCCCAGCAAACACATACATTCTAGTCTTTTAAATTACAAGAGCGTAATTTCCCTGCTCAAGCAATGAGGACTAGCCTCTTATCATGGCCTCTGAAAACTACACTCTGCCCCACCCCCTGTGCAACAGAAACAATCCTTCAAAGCTGACCGCAAGTTAGGCCCCTACCTCCTGCTCCACCAGAGGGTCAGTGAACGGGACCTGCAGGATGAAGACCCTCGTTTTGTTGGGGTTGGGGGCTTCGCCCAGGCCGAAACCACGCCCTTTGAGCTCTGCGGACGTTAAGGGCTTGCCGCCAACTGCGATGGTGACCAGCTCCAAGTCTAGGAGGAAGTTGCCCAGGCTGATGTCAAAGTAACCTCTCTCGGCGACTGTGTCTGGAAGAGAGATGGTGCATTGGGTAGCAGGTGGCGTCAGCTAAGGTGGAGACAAAAGCAGCGTTCGAAACTCCCATTGTCCTAGGTGCGTTTTGCGACAGGGAATCTCATTAGCGCGAGCAGTTTCTGAGCTCTGGGCACAGTGCTGCGCCTAAGATTTCAGATTAAAACTGCAGAGTGGAAGGAAAGGAGCACCTTTTTCTGTCTCTCCACTTCCAGCTACTTTCTGAAGACTGGAGAAGAGACCCTCTTCAGAATATCAGGAGGGGTCGGGGCAGGGGAAGGACTAGACCATGTGAAAAATGAATGCAGTATTTTAGCTGCAGTTCATACATTTTCAGCTTTGTTATATATAAAAAAGTGTGCCTAGACATTCCATTGTTGCACCCATAACCTAGGTTTAAGGTGCCATTTAGTGCCTAGCTTCCGTATCTCAGTTTCTAACACTGGGCAAAATTGTCCCCCACGGCTCCACTTCCCTCAAAAGAATGGATGTTCGCAAGGGCCTATGACCAACAGTAGCCAACATGGCGCCTCTTCAGATGTGTTTGACTCCCATCAGCATGGCCAATCCTCAGAGCCAATAGGAGTTGAAGTCAGGATGGGCACCATGTTAGCTGGGAATATTCTAGAAACCTTGCCAAGGCCACAGTGTTCAATGTTGGAGTTTCCCCCCTGAATATTCTATATATTGTGGGGTAGGACAGCTGTAAAAAAAAAAAAAAATCACATCTAGCAACCAATGTGCCCCTTTGGTCTCAGATAGTACAGGAGTAGACGAGTCTATAAAGCCTGGTACACAAATTTCCACAGCAGCTATGGTGGCTGATTTACCAGAAGTATTTAGCATTAACTGTAGACCTGTATACTCAATTCTGACCAAACTAAGCCTCCTAGAGCAAAATACACTTCAGGTGGTGTGCTAGTTGTGAAATATACTGGAATTATTTTCAGCTCTCCTACCCCACCAATAGGGTTGTATCCACCTAAGTTAGTATTGCCCCACTGGAATTAATGGACTTATGTGAGCCACAGCCATTCATTTCAATGGGTTTACCCTGAGTAGGGCTAACACTGACTACAACCCCACAGGGCTTCATAGCATGGCTTACAAACATCATGTCTGCCCTCAGGGTTTTGCAGGTGCGAACAACATGGGCTCGAGTATAACCGGCCCGGCGCTGTCACGAGTGCGGATCGTCACGAATGCACAATAAAAAGGACATCTGAGTACGGGTGGGTGCATTCATTTCATGTGGTGCTTTTTAAAAAAAATAAAATAAAATAAAGACAAAAGTGGACAAGAAAAGGATCAGGATGCAAAGAAGGGCGAGATGGATGGGCTAAGCCAAGGATTTCAGATGCGAATGCGATTTCTCTTGCCCAGACAGGGGCGTAATTCAAGCTCCGAGAGGAAGGAAGAACAAGGCCTGAGCTTACTGTCAGTCAGCACAGGTGCATGAGGAGCAAACGGCGTGCGGATGGCCTTGAGGCTGCGGTGGCGAGTCCGGTCACTCTCGTCTCCCTGCCACCTGCGGTCCAACAGCAGGTTTATGCTGTAGGTGGTGCCGTAGCGGTTGTCAATCACGTCGCTCTGGAAGCAAAAAGTGGGAGGAGGAATATTAAAAATGTCTCCTGCTTGAAACACTAGAGAGGATGCTGCTGCCAGTCAGTGGGAACAATATTCAGCTTGATGGAGCCTGGTACCAGCTCTGCATAAGGCTGCTTTCCTGTCTTCCTTTCACTGCCCCAAGCTTCTAGCATTAATCCCCCCACCCCTGAGTCTATTAACCTCCCCACTCACCATCTGAAGATAGATCGCAGCCAGACAATAGGATAAACTTTCTAATGGTGAAAGAAAATATAAGAAATGGCGTAAGGGCAAAAAGAAGTCTTCCTTGGAAGGCAGCCAGATTTCTTTCATTGGAAGAATATTAGCTAGGGCTGTGCCAAAAATAGTACCATATTTTCCGGCGTATAAGACGACCCCCAACTTTTCCAGTTAAAATATAGAGTTTGAGATATACTCGACCGCAGATTCTCCACCCGGCGTATAAGACGACCCCCGACTTTTGAGAAGATTTTCCTGGATTAAAAAGTAGTCTTATACACCAGAATATACAGTAAATTCTCCAATTTCTCAAAAGGTTATTTCTTCTGCAAAAGGGAGATGCCAGGGATGAACCTGCGACCTTCAGATGCTCTAACACTGAGCTATAGCCCTTTCCAAAACACAGCAGATACTGACCTCCATGAGACCTCCTGCGGCCCCAATGGGCACTGTGATGCTGACGAATTTGGTGTCCGCCAGGAAGCTGTATCCATTCGCCAGGATGGTGGCTGTGTCAATCACACGCCCATCCAAGCCCATCTCAGCAGCTTCATCTCTGTACAGATGCGGGGATCTCACCAGGGACGGCAAGATCCGGGGGGTCCCCCACCTTAAGGTGGTGGTGGTGAAAATAGGGAGATCTGCAAGAGACAGTGACATTCCCCTTGTTATTGGGCACTGCATCACATCATGAAGGGATCAACAAAGACGTCTCCTACAGCACTCTTAAAAAGATTTGGCATTTAGAAACTGGAATTTCCTTCTAGGACACGGCGAGTACAAAACTCATCTGGGCGCAAGACTTTTTGAGCAGGAGTAGGAAACCGTTTTGGGTTTGCAGGCTAGATCTGGATCAGACACTAGCCTCGCGAGCCAAATTCGACAGGTGGGAGGGACCTCTCAATCACCTGGTGTCACAATGAGGTCAATTTGACACTTAGAAGTCCCCCAAAATTGGGACTTCAAAGCACCCCACAGGGTTTCCAAAGAACCCCACATGATGCTTTAAAACAGGGTTTCCCAAACTCAGGTCTCCAGCCTTTTTTGGACCACAATTCCCATCATCCCTGACCCTGGTTGTGCTAGCTAGGGATGATGGGAGTTGTAGTCCAAAATCAGCTGGAGACATATCTCCATAGTAGCAGGCAAACAAGAGGCATCACTGCTTAAGGATACTTCGCATCCCGGAAAAACAACAACACACGAGGCAACTGGTGAGAGGGGCATGACCTGCAAAGGGTCCCTCAAGGGCCAGGTAGGAAGGCCTAGAGGGCCAGATCCGGCCCCTGACTAAATCCCAGCGTTAAATGTTGAAGGCAATGCAAAAGCAGAGAGACTCACTGATGGGACAGGCAAGAGCGGTGTCTACCATGATGATCATCCAGGCCTGCTTGTAAAAGACTGTGGCCCTTGCCACCTCCACTTCCAGGCCCTCTACCTGCAAAGCAAATGGACAGTAAGGATGTATGGTTAAAGCTCCAGCACTGAAACCTAGCAGGCCAGGCAGGCAGCGAAACCATTAGGGAAGGACTTCATGTGTCCTTATTATCTTCCTCATTCCCCAGTCCCAGGGTGGGTAGCAGCATTAAAATCCAACATTAAAAAATGGCTTTAAACAACCCTTGGCCCTCCAGGTGCCAGGTTCTTAATTGGCAGCACAGCTGGGGAACCTGCAGCCCTCTGGACATGACTGAACCACAACTCCCATCAGCCCCAGCAAGCACATCCAATAGCTAGGGATGAGCGGAGTTGTAGTCCAGCAATGTTTGGATGGCCACAGGCACAACATCCCAGATCTGATAATTGTATGGACTCCCTTAAAAACCCCAAAATGCTTTATATAATTTCTATTAAGTTTTCTGTTTTAGAATTTAAAATACTCATTTTACATGCTTAAGATATCAACGACTTCCCTTCTCTTTCCATGTTTCATTTAGCATATCACGAGTCCCTGCATATTTTACAAAAAACGATACCCTTCAGTATTCCATTATTGCATCCATCAAAAACTGTTGAATTTATCTTAATGCTGCCAGCGTTCTCAGCTGTATATGGTTATTTCCCATATATTCATTAAACGTTTTTCAATCTTCTTTAAACGGGTGTTCTTGTTTCGTTTTGTGGGGGAAAAACAAAGTGCTATAGAGCACTGGCTGCACTCTTTTGCGAGTGCACTGCTGATGCAAGTTGAGTGGGAAATTATTTAACTAGGAACGCGCATTGCAGTGCCCCAGAGGGCAAGGGAATCTGAGCTAGTCTGGTTCTTTTCACTAAGAAGAGAAGGGAAGAAGAAGAGTTTGGATTTGATATCGTGCCTTATCACTACCCTAAGGAGTCTCAAAGCAGCTAACATTCTCCTTTCCCTTCCTTCCCCACAACAAACACTCTGTGAGGTGAGTGGGGCTGAGAGACTTCAAAGAAGTGTGACTAGCCCAAGGTCACCCAGCAGCTGCATGTGGAGGAGCGGGGATGCGAACCTGGTTCACCAGATTACAAGTCCACTGCTCTTAACCACTACACCACGCTGGCATGTTCTGCAGGAAAGCCATGTCCCTTCCGGCAGCAAACACTGAGCACCACACCATAGTTAGGCAGTATGGCTGGTAGCCATTAATCCTTCCCAACACAGACACAGGCGTTTTCTCTCTCTTTCTCCTTACCAGGGAGACTTCGGTCTGCTGGGTGCCGTAGGGTGTGCGGAAAAGGACGCGGGTAGCCGTGGTGTTGACGCCGTAGCCCAAGGCGTGCGCTTCGGTGGCCATCATGTTCTGCAGGGAGCCGTTCTGATAGTGGAAAGCCACCTGCCACACCTGGTTCACAGCCCCTTGGGCCTACAAGAGGCAAACCCACAAGGCGAGTGTTTAAACAGAGACTGGAGTCAACCCACTTGCCTTCCCAATGACACACAGGGCCCTCTAGGCTGGGGCAGGTACCCTGGGGAGGTCACTTTGGTGATGCTAATTCAGTAGTTGGCCTTCACCCCCGGGGGCGCACTCCATTGTCTCTCAAAACAGACGGGTGCTAGTCACAACTCCCATGAGGTTCAGCTAGCTTGGCCAATGGTGAAGGATGATGGGACTTGTAGTCCAACATCTCAAGGGTCCCCCCCCCATACCCAACGGGAGAGAGCCAAGGCAGGCCATTTTGGTGCCTAAGTCAGAAAACAAGATACTGCCCTCCCCACAGAAGCTGACTTTTCAGAACAGGTTGACTGTTCAGCTGGGCTGGGGAAAGGGCAGAGCTATTCACTGCCCCAGCGGGCATCAGAGCTGGCTTAGAGGGTGAGCGGCCAACAGCCTGGCACACACAGAGAGCTCTGTCCTCCAATACTTTGCAAAACATTCTCCGCATCTGCTGCCTGAAAGAGCAGCTACCTCACTTGGTCTAATGGTAGGGCTGACTCTGGACAACACTAGCTCATTATTGACTTCCCTGAAGAGATCCATCCAGCCTTCTCCTTCCACTTCCCTCTTATCAAGAATATCTTCCGCTGCCCCCTTTGTCCCTCAAAAACCTTACCACAGGCCACACTGCAATCCAGTCTTCATTCAGAGCCTCGCTAGCTACTCCTGGGACTGCCCGTCGGACGGAGACCTGCAACAACAGCCCTGCGTTGGTCCATAAAAGCATCCAGTGTGGCGCTCTCAGTGTGCAGTTCCCAAGAGCCACAACAGAGATGCTCAGATCTGGGAGAGGTTTTGCAGCACCACTCTTCTCTAGATCTGAAAGATTGCCTTCGCTAACACACCCCCTGCCTGCACTTTTATGAATAGTTTTGCCCTGCTCATAAGCCCAACTGCAAGATCAAGCAGCTTGGCAGGCAGGAGGCGAGACCTTCTCAGTGGTGGCCCCATATTCAGTGGTTGCTGGTGCCCACTGGGACCAGTAGAGCAGAAAGCAGGGAGGCCAAGAATAGGAGAAGCCAGAACCAATGATAGAAGAGCCAACCAATTCCAGTTTTCATAGAATTGTAGAGTTGGAAGGGTGCCTGAGAATCAGCTTGTCCAGCCCCCTGTACTGCAGTGCAGAAACATGCAGTTGTCCCATAAGGGGATCAAACCTGCAAACTTGGCATTATTAGCACCACACTAACCAACTGAACTATCCAGTTTCGTTCTCCGAGTTATACAAGGGCTGTACAGACTAAGGAGCATGAACTTCCTCTCTAGTGATTTGCACACAGTTACTTCGCCATAGGCTTACAAAAGGGTCTTGGGGGGGGGACCCTTTTTTCCTAGGTTGAAATGCTTTTTCTTAAAATGGCAGCAAGAAGCTCACAGTGGTATGTTGCAAGCCTGTGCATTGCACTTAAGCTGCTGCTTTACATGACTGTTTATTGAAATAAAATATACTGCATTTCTAATTACCTTATGCAAGAGCTTTGTCCTTGAAATACTTAAAACTATCAATAAAAATAGATAGGAGCAAGGGAGCCAGCTCAATAGTTTGCCACTCAAAACCGATCTTCACTCAATATTAATTCATCGGTAAATTAGTTAACCTGATCCCACTTTTCTCTCCCCCCCCCCAGAAAGATCCCAGCATAGCCAAGGTAAAAAAATAGATAGATTTGCATGTTGTTAGGACATGTTAGGTGAGGCGGGTGGCGCTGTGGGTTAAACCACAGAGCCTAGGGCTTTGCCGATCAGTAGGTCGGTGGTTCGAATCCCCGCAATGGGGTGAGCTCCCGTTGCTTGGTCCCTGCTCCTGATCCCACTTTTCTCTCCCCCCCCCCAGAAAGATCCCAGCATAGCCAAGGTAAAAAAATAGATAGATTTGCATGTTGTTAGGACATGTTAGGTGAGGCGGGTGGCGCTGTGGGTTAAACCACAGAGCCTAGGGCTTGCCGATCAGTAGGTCGGTGGTTCGAATCCCCGCAATGGGGTGAGCTCCCGTTGCTTGGTCCCTGCTCCTGCCAACCTAGCAGTTCGAAAGCACGTCAAAGTGCAAGTAGATAAATAGGTACCACTCTGGTGGGAAGGTAAACGGCGTTTCCGTGCACTGCTCTGGTTCGCCAGAAGCGGCTTTGTCATGCTGGCCACATGACCCGGAAGCTCTTAAATCACCCAACAGTCCTCTTTTGTGCATTTCCGACACCGTCTCCCCAGGACACCCCCATGTTTTGGGGTTCCTGCCAAACCTGCTTTGATAGGCGAAAAGGACGCAGGTTTTCCTTCCACCTCCACTCACCTCCATGTAGTTTTCCTCACAGACGATCTCGCGGGGGCTCCATGGGGCACCAAGGGGGCAGTTCATAAAGACGTCGTAAGTGGCCGTCAAGTTCGCTGGGCTGGTTACCTCCACCTGGAGCTGGAGGCTAAACTCCTGGTCAAACTGGACAGAAAGGAAATCTCATTTTCTCTTCCACTTCGTCCCCTCAGTAGCATTCGCCTGCCCCAGGCTGCATCCATACCATAACATACCATGCTTTTTAATATCTATATGAAGCCGCTGGGAGAGATCATCATGGGGTTTGGGCTGGGTGTTCATCAGTATGCAGATGATACCCAGCTCTACCTCTCTTTCAAATCAGAACCAGTGAAGGCGTGAAGGTCCTGTGTGAGTGCCTGGAGGCGGTTGGAGGATGGATGGTGGCTAACAGATTGAGGTTGAATCCTGACAAGACAGAAGTACTGTTTTTGGGGGACAGGAGGCGGGCAGGTGTGGAGGACTCCCTGGTCCTGAATGGGGTAACTGTGCCCCTGAAGGACCAGGTGCGCAGCCTGGGAGTCATTTTGGACTCACAGCTGTCCATGGAGGTGCAGGTTAATTCTGTGTCCAGGGCAGCTGTCTACCAGCTCCATCTGGTACGCAGGCTGAGACCCTACCTGCCCGCAGACTGTCTCACCAGAGTGGTGCATGCTCTGGTTATCTCCCGCTTGGACTACTGCAATGCGCTCTATGTGGGGCTACCTTTGAAGGTGACCCGGAAACTGCAATTAATCCAGAATGCGGCAGCTAGACTGGTGACTGGGAGTGGCCGCTGGGACCACATAACACCGGTCCTGAGAGATCTACATTGGCTCCCAGTACGTTTCCGAGCACAATTCAAAGTGTTGGTGCTGACCTTTAAAGCCCTAAACGGCCTCGGTCCTGTATACCTGAAGGAGCGTCTCCACCCCCATCATTCAGCCCGGACACTGAGATCCAGCGCCGAGGGCCTTCTGGCGGTTCCCTCACTGCGAGAAGCAAAACTACAGGGAACCAGGCAGAGGGCCTTCTCGGTAGTGGCGCCCGCCCTGTGGAACGCCCTCCCATCACAGGTCAAGGAGATAAACAACTACCTGACATTCAGAAAATACCTGAAGGCAGCCCTTTTCAGGGAAGTTTTTAATGTGTGATATTTTTGTATCTGATTTTTGTTGGAAGCCGCCCAGAGTGGCTGGGGAAATCCAGCCAGATGGGCGGGGTACAAATAATAAATATTATTATTATTATTATTATTATTATTATTATTATTCAAAGCGTGCTGATACCATTTTAAATGGCCACAATTTCCCCCAAATAATTCTGGGAGCTGTAGTTTGTTAAGGGTGCTGAGTTTTTAGGGGACCCCTCATCCCCTCAAAGTACTACAATTCCCAAAGCGGTTTAACAGTCAGAACCTCTTCACAGGAAACTCTGGGAATGGTAGCTCTGTGAAGGGAACTACAACTCCCAGAATTCTGTGGGTGAAACCACGACTATTTAAAGTGTTATTATAGTACTCAACTTGTATGGTGTGAATGTGGCCTAAAACTTGAACTTTTTATCTCCGCATGAAAGACAAAATCACCATTGTGGGCACTGCCGTGTGTTTTTTTTAATTGTTATTAAGTTTCTGTGTTATTTTTCTAGAGAAAGAGGTGCCGAAACTCACCATGAGTGTACACCTCTTTCTCTTAGAATGGCAATGGCACCCACCTGAGAAGTGCCAAAACTGAGTTCCAGTGAGTTCCCCCTGAAAAAAGCCCTGGTTACAAATGTAAATTTTACCTTTGTACAGCAGGCCACAAAGACCCACACTCTTGTTCCTCCATCCAGGAAGAAACATTACAAAGTTTAAGCACATTTCAGCCAGGCAAGAATGCTCCTTAAAA
Organism: Lacerta viridis; assembly: GCA_900245905.1. Lineage (NCBI taxonomy): Eukaryota > Metazoa > Chordata > Lepidosauria > Squamata > Lacertidae > Lacerta > Lacerta viridis. The sequence continues at coordinate 13,466 of OFHU01003027.1, read as the reverse complement.
ATGGCTGATCTTTGGTGGTGCTCTGGGGAGAGTCCCAAGGGGCAGATAAAGAGGATTATAGAGGGCTGCATTTGGACCCTGGCCCTGACCTTGTGTTATGTACTGAGTTGAATAGGATCCAAACTGCAGCAGTCTGATTGGTCCTAGAACAATAGGATTGAGATTGCAGCAGTCTGACTGGTCCCAGAACAATAGGATTGAGATTGCAGCAGTCTGATTGGTCCCAGAACAATAGGATTGAGATTGCAGCAGTCTGATTGGTCTGCAGGAGCCACCCAATCCAGCTCCAGGTGGAATTGAATCCGCACTCTGATTGGCATACAGGAGTATCCCGGAATTAGCCAATCACGTGGGGCCCATTGTGTAAATAGTGTATATAAAGCAAACGTTTTGGGGGAACTACATTCCTCACTACTATGAGCTGAATAAAGAACATGAAAGTCACACTGGACTCCGAGTATCTTTCACCTTGGCTTAACAGATGGGAAAGGGGGACAAATCACATGGCAGGTTCAGAGGTGCACAGATTCTCTCCTGCCTGCTGGCATTCGGCACCAGCAACACTGGACCAGGGTTAACTTTAGCTGCACCCAACAAAGTACTTATCAGACTGCACAAAGATGATGGCAATAGGATGAAACCCAAGTCCTGCCCATTTCCTGCTGCCAGTCAGTGTCAACAACACTGTGTTAGATGGACCAACGGTCTCACTCGGAATAAGGCAGCTCCCTCTGCTCCTATTTTGCCATGATCGCATGACCCCTGCCCCTTCCGATCCTGTAACAATAGTTTTCCTGCCTGCCATCCAGGCAGGGCCAGGCTGAATTTGAGACCACCTGCCTGGGAAGCAGCGGAGGAAGATTTAAAAAATAAAATAAAAATAAAGTGCATTATGTATCCCTCACCATTCATTATGCCCCAGCTGTCGCAAGATTTAAGCATGCCAGTTTGCCTTTTAAACAAGTTTACAAAGACATCATTGACAACAAAGTGCACCAGCCGCTTACCAAATTGCGGACCGAGCAGGCCAGAAAGGAAACTCTTATCTCAGGGTTGCCATACAAGTCGGTGCCACTGGTGAAGCCACACTGAGAGGCAACATGTCCCGTCACTGGGATGCGCTGTCTCTGCTCATCTATGGACAAGAGGAAGCAGGTTAATTCTATCGGGTAAAAAAAAAATCAGGACACACACGCCACGAACACACAAACACCCTCACAACAGACCTTCCTGCATCATGCTGAACTTTCCTTGAAGCAACTGGATCTTGGTTACCCACCTCAGCAGGGATGCATGAACAGAGTATCCTGCTTCAGGCATCCAACAGGGATGGGCAAACTTTTTGAGTCTGAGGGCAGCTTCTGGGCAGCCTTCCAGGGGCCACATGAGAGTGGTGGGCAGGGCCAGAGGTAATGGTGGGTGGAGTAAAGAATGCACATTTTAGCTGTGAATGGTAGGTGAATTTCTACACACATGTCACACACACACACAAACCCCACTTCTCTATGCTCCATCCAGGCAGGCAAGAGGCATTGTCAGAATTCAGTGGCACGCCCCAGCCAGGCAATAAACACTCAAGGAGGGTACAACAGAGGGGAGGGGGTCTGGGGAGAGTCCCAAGGGCTAGGCAGAGATGCCCAGAGGGCCACATTCCCTGAGTCTGAGGTTCCCCAGCCCCAGTTGACACTGTTTTCAGCAAGAAAATTTGCACTGACAGTATTTCTTTCTCTTGTGCTGCCAACAATCTGATTCAGTCTCTTGGCAATCCACTGGGGAGGGCTGATTCCATATAACAGAAGTTACTCTAGTACCCCAAGATACCACTTACTTGTGATTTCCAGGGTTCAGTTAGCTTGGGAAAAAAGTAAAAAGTGCCTCTGAGCATGCGCCGACAATTCCTTTCCTACCGCAGAGAAATCACAGCTAGCCTCTCTGTGCCTGGGATCGGGAGTGAACCTTTGACCACAGCCTTCCCCGATATTCACTCCAGATGTTTTGGACTACAACTCCCAGCAGCCATGCTGGCTCAGGCTGATGGGAGTTGTAGTCCAAAGGACCCGAGGGCACGATGTCAAGAAACGGCTGCCTTAGCACTTCTCCCTTTCAAGAGGAACACTCCATACTTACTGAAGACGCTGTAATGCCATAAATTCTGGCCCAAGGCAGCCTTGTCCATCCATATCCAGAAATAACGGCCCCGACATTCTGTCCGCGCAGCACCTTCCGGGAAAGAAAATGTTTATTTATCAAGGAAAGGCTCACACACTCTATATCCCAGCTTCCCTTCTGCCCCAACAAGCAGACAAACACACTCCTCCTTCATATCCGCTTTAGGAGTGGAATTCTGGATCTGGTCAGTAGGCTCGATCCTGATCTCCCCCCACCCTCCACAGACCACTTTGACAAGGCCGCAGGTCTCCCATCTCTGCTTTAGACACTATCCCCAGAGCTGCACACACAGGAATCCAGTCGCAGACCAGCAGATCCGAGTGCATATGGCTTCACAGAACTGTATTGAAGGGTACTGAATTCCACTAACTAATGCTAATTGTTGCATTATGGAGCTGTGCTGTTCAAGAAACTCTGAGCAGACATATTTGGGGAGATGCCCGAAGTATAGCTTTTTCCCAAAATACAGCCCGTGTTTCTTAAACTTGGGTGTTGGACTACAAGTCCCATCATCCCTGACCGCTGGTTCTGCTAGCTAGGGGTGATGGGATTTGTAGCCCAACAACAGCTGGGGACCCAAGTTTGAGAAACGCTGAATACTGAAGCCGATAGTTGCACCACACAAAGGAGATGGTAAGAATGAAGATCACTTGCCGACCCACCCACTCCCTCCCTCTTAGTTTTACTCTCCAGCGCATTGACAGAAAGACCTGATGCTCACCTGGGGGGAAGGGTATCGACTCCACCGCTTGGGACAGAAACATACAAAGCAGGGCTAACCTAAATAAGGAAACCAAGAGACAGAAATTGAATCAGTTTGGCTTTCACACAGGAAAGAGGTTATGAGAGCATGACACACCACACAGCCCCATTTGAGTAGGGAAGGGTGCAAAATTGGCAACTGAGCAATATGATCTCTAGCTGTATGCATGTGTAGCCCCCTCTAACCTATGGAAAGATCCAGAGATCTCAGGACAGCAGAAGAGAAGAGAACAAAATCCTATAAAACTGGGAAACTTTCAGGTTTAAGGTTCAAAAAGGCATTCAAGCTTGAAGAAAGAAACCTTTAAAAAAAAAACCCAACCCAACAGTTTATTTCTAATGTTCCTTCTCTGGAGGAAGAGTTGAGCACAGTATTGAAAACGCCAGGTGTCCAAATCTCACTGTAGTTTGCTGGGAATTGCAATACTAATAGGCTAACTACGGTGCCCATAATTCTTTTGAGGAAAGTAATGTGCTTTAAAGTTATCGTGTGTACACAGCCTTAGAATAAAATCCCATTGAGAGAGTCAGCTGTGATGGCAGGAGTTAGAAAGGGCAGGGAGGGAAACAGAACCATGTACATAAAGGGACATAAATACAACAATGAATGAGTTCAGTAGGAATTAATTCCCAAATGGATATAGATTTGCAGCCTCACTGGCTTCTCTTATTGCCTTTATGAAGTGTACAGCTTGAAATGCGAGTTGCAGAAGTCCCTCTTTGTATTGCAAATACAAGTCTTCACGTGCACTCTGAATTTCCTGTGTAGTTTCTATTTTTAAAGCGGCTAAAGAGTTACAGAACATGCCCACCTCATAATGAAAAGCCCTCTCCAACAGAGTCAGCTGAAATCATATGACAAGCGTGCATGTCAGTAGGAGAGTATATTTCAAGATTTCAGCTTTGCTGAATAAAACGATTGTTACGTGCGTTTCTTGGGAAGCTGTCTTATACAGAGTCAGACCATTGGTGAAGCTGGCTCGGTGTTGTCTACACCGACTTGGGGTTGCCATACGCCCAGAATTTCCCATACACACAAGGAACACTGTAGTTGGAAGCAGTGTCTGGGCGGAAATCGGCAAAATGTCTAGGCAATATGGCAACCCATGTCAGCGGTGTTGTTTTGGCCGGTTTTCCTTAAAAATAGCTCAGAAATGTCTCTCTTTTTTGCAATTTTGCAAAAAAAAAGAAAAAAGAAAAATTAAACTCAACAACTTTGGCTAAAAAAACCTCAACTATTGTGTCCAGATTTTCAGTTTTTGAAATATGGCAACCCCACCTTAAGGTTTGCAGAAATACTATATATGTGTGTGTGTGTGTGTGTGTGTGTGTGTGTGTGTGTGTTTTAAGTTAAAGGGAAAACACCTAATAACAACCCGACAGGCACTGAGCATGCTCGGGGTCTGAGAATGCTGACCTTCCATAGGGAAGGGAGAGAGCAGACAGGGGAGAGGAAGAAAAGACAGAATATTCTGGGGAACAGGAGACTGATATCTCAGTGGGTAGAGAACGAGACTCTTATCTGAGAATTGTGGGTTGAAGTTCCACATTAGGCAAAAGATTTCCGCATTGCAGAGGGTTGAACTAGATGACCCTCATGGTCCCTTCCAGCTCTACAATTCTAAGATTCTATGACTAGGAAATGCAGCGCAAGAATGCTCTGATCCACAGTACAACATTTTATTACAGACCCGTTCTATCTCTCTCTCCCTCCCAACAACCCCACGTCGATTCAATGACGTGATTGTTTACTTAACAAGTATGGCTGTCTCCAAGGAGGCACTAGAAAACTTTTGGGGTCAAGTGAGCAGATTCGCAAATTCCATAGGAAACATATGAAGCTGCCGTATGCAGAGTCAAAACCTTGGTCCATCCAGCTCTGTAGTGTCCACTCTGACTGGCAGCAGCTCTTCAGGTAGGAGTCTCTCCTAAACCTACCTGGAGGTGCCAGGAATTGATGCTCTACCCTTTCCTCATAAAATGAAACTGGCTTCCATTGGGTTCACACCCAAAACCTACATGTAAATCAGGCATGACAGCCACTATACTATAGCACCCACAAATTCCAGGGGGACAGGAACTCTCCCCTAGTTATGCAGTTAAAAGGCTACATGAGCATAAAAAGTTTGGGAGTTTTAGAAGACCCTCCACACTCCCTAACTACTGTCCTCCCCCTACCGATAGATCAAGTACCGATGGGGCAAAATGCTGTTACACAGATAATTATTGACATAACCTTTCTAATCTAGAACACAACTTAGGGTTTTTTTTTACGATGAAGACCTCTCTTACAGAAAACAAACAGTACTGCCCCCCATGCCCAAAGACGTACTAAGAAAAATAAAATTGACTTACCCTGCGAAGGAAGGGGAAGACATGATTCTACTGTATTACTCTCTCCCCTAAGAGTTTCCCCTAGCAGCCTCCCACCCAGGCTGCCTCTGACTTGCAACAGATGAGAACACTTTATATTGTTTGCTTGTTCCAAAGAGTGTATCTCACCTGCTCCTAGTCACACCATCAGGAGCTGTTAGGGAGGTTGTCTAATTTCATACCTTTTGAGCTAAATGGACTAACAGCATGCTGTGAATCAAGAGGAGATCTGTACGGATTTAAGTTTTTACATGTTGTGTAATTGGGTCTTATACCTTGCTAACAGCTTAGATGTCTATTTTGGCTTTAAGTGGTAAAAGTAATAATTGCCTTCTCCTGTTCCCACGTTCTCTACTTCTTTTATTCTTCAGGAATTTACAAAACTTCTGCTTGTAGGCTTGCGACCTCTTCTTTTTCCTCTCCCCAGGCACCTCCTGCCCTGTGCCTTTCACAGACAGGAATTCAGCAGGTAAAGCTCCCCCCCCCCCGCATTGAGATGCAGCTCCAGGACAAGCTTCTGCTGCTGAATTTCTGTCTATTAAATGCATGGGAGCACTTAAGAGGAAAAGTAGTTGGCTTACAGAAGATAAAACAGTAACATCGAAAAAGGTTTACAGCTACTTCTAACTGATTTTATCTTTATTGTAGCTTTTAAACTTTACTGTACTGTCTATGGTGTTGAGCAGCATATAAATTGCTGCAATAAATTAGCAAGATGCTTAAAAAATATTAGGGGAGTATAAGCAGGCATCACTTCTGTCAGCAGGTCTGTGCCTTGAATAGTGGCAAGACAGTCAGACATCCAACAGGTGCAGTTTTGTTATCTCTGTGATGGCAAAAAAGCAGCTTCCGCTTGACACTTCTATGTATCTCATGCAATAAATATTAATTTATGCACGGTGCTTTTCAACTGTGCTTCAGCTTATAATTGCTACCTGGTTTATAATATAAAACCAGAGGGTGAAAATAGCAACAACACAGAGCATCTTTAAAACAGCAACAATTTAAAAATTAAATGACCCATCACAATAAAAATTACAGTGGCCAGGTGGAAAAGCAAGAAAGAAAAAGGAAAAAGGGCAGGGAACCTGCTTCTTTAATAGTTGTGGAGAAGAAATTCCAGCAGGTGACTTGCTACATTTACTAAAATTCCAGCTTCTGCATGACTATTAAAGGTGTAGTAACCCTTGCAATTTTTCCCCAATTCATCCCAAAACCATTCAGTTAAATCAAAGAAGCCACATTGTGTGTAGCTACTGGAGTGGGAGGCGGGGAATGATATGGAAATTAAATTATTCCTAGATTTATAATCATGGATATGATTCTACGATATAGATGTCAAAGTAATCGCTTCCCCGTTAAATACGCAATGCAGTCCTCTACGTGGCTACTCAGAAGTTGGTCCCATTGACCCAGGTAAAAGAGTAGAGCATTGCAGCCACAGTTTTATCAAAGTTAATGATTTTTAAATGAAATAGTTAAAAAAGAAAAAGTATCGTAAGAGATACGATTGGGTAGGAAATGTGTCAGCTTCTGAGTCACACAGAACGCTTCTCAAGCAGGCACAAGGGGAAGCTCATTCATTCGTTGCTACGTGTATCATTCACCGCCTTTCAAAGCGTCACTGGAGTTAGGTGGGGCTTAGATTGCTGGAGCCAGTCGCTCGAAACCAGTCGGCTACATCGACCTACGCGATTGGACGAGGCGCATGTCAGTCACACCACCTTCTGAGGACGTCACAATCGAATGCACGGAGCGAAGGCGCGGCAGAGTCCAATCCGTAGTTTCTGATTGGTTGGTTTGCCTGCAAAACCTTCCGTCTTTGGGCGGGCAATTCATTCGCGGGGTACAATTTAAAGGGGAAGCAGCGGCCGGAGCCCTTGAAACGAACGTGACTCAAAGGTGAGCCTGGCCGAGGGAGAGTGGGCCACACCCCAATAATCAAGCTGGGAGCCTTTCAAAAATAATAATAATAAAATAAAATCAAAGGAATTATTTCTTTCCCACCCCCGTGCAGATTTCCAGGAATTCCCTCTTTTCCATGACGTAGCTACGAAGTGACCTGTGGTCCACGGAAGCTTGCGCCATATTAAAGTTGTCACTCTTCCAGGTGCCATTGACTCTTCGTCGTTTGTCCCCATTGGCCGACCTTGCCCATCTCTTCTCCCTTTAATATAATCACTGCCCTTCTAGATCAGGCCAAAAGGCCATCCAGCCCCAGTCTCCTGTTTCCAACTGTGGGTGGTCAGATGATTATGGACACGATTAAAAGCAACAACCCTCCCACCGCCTTTCAGGAGTAGCTAGAGTGGTGCCCGCCACATTGTTCAGTTCCAGCTCCACCAGCCCCAGCCAGCATGGCCAGTTGTCAGGGATGATGGCAGTTGTAGTCTCACAAGCTCTGGAGGGCACCACATTGACCGCCCCTGTTTTGGAGGATCAATAAGCTACTAGTTAATACTGTAGACCCTCCAGATTCCTTCCAGATTCAGGGGTACCCTGCTTCTGAACCTGGAGGGTCTATTAACTCTTCAACCTTGGTTCTCCAGATGTTTGCTTAGCCAATGGCTAATTTGTGGTGGTGATTGGAATTGTAGTTCAGCAACATCTGGGTACCCAAGGTTGAAGAAGTAGTTTAAAAAACCCTGCCCATGATGGATTTTTCTAACCTTCTTTTCAAGCTGTCAGAGTCAAGGGCCACACCATCCTCATGTTCTTAGGAACATCCTTGTGTTCTTTACCAAGTCACACCACTTAGCTCAGAGCTGTCTACATTGCCTGGCAATAGTTCTCCAGGGTTTCACCTGGAGATGCCAGGGATTGAACCTGGGACCTTCTGCGCTCAAAGCAGATGCTCAGCCACTGAGCCACAGACATCCCCCCCAAAAAAACTATGGCCCTTCCCTGTGTACATTTTTGTAGGCATCTGCCGTAGGTTGTGTATGTAAAAGAGCGAGAATACGTAAGAAATGAATCCGTGGCTCTCGGCAAATACAATGTTTAAGAACTGGTGCCCGAGTTTGATTTTTCTTCCTCTTCCCCCCATTTCCTTTTTTCCTTGTGTGTTATGTCATCCTACAGCTTTTGTCTCCTCATATGCAGAAGAGGCCCCTCTTTATATCCTGATCTTGGATGCCTGAGTTATATATTAGGACTCGCCTCTTCCTGTGACGGTGATTTGTTTTAAACTGTTTTTAATATTATTGTACTGCGACCTGGGATCTTGTGGTGAAGGACAGGTAAGAAATCAAATAATTAAATATTATCTGAAGAAATTAAGCAATACATTTTGCCAGGGTATCGGAGGTGATGACACCTGTATGTTCAGCTTCAAATTCTTTCCAATGAATCTCCCCCCCCCCTCCACTTTTCTTGCAGGCAGAAGGCCATGGACAATGAGGTGGGTCCACAGCTGCAAGGCCACCCGCTCTTTGGAGGAGCCTTTTCTGCTTTCCTCCCTCCTGGAAGCCTGGATATCAGGTACGACAGACCTTGGGGGGCAGCAGTTTGATTGAGGGTATCCTCACACCTAAGACTTCCCCCTTTGCTTTGCCCCTAAGGTAAGAAAAAAGGGTGATAGGGGGAAGTTAAGGTTTTCCTGCATTCCCTTGCATTTTAAAAAAATGCAATACACACTTAGCTTGTGGATTTAATTGGCCGAAGAGATTGTGCTAGCTTATAACTTACATGTCTCCCCCTCCCCATTCCATCTTTTTAATTAAAAAAAAAAGGATTGGACACGATCATGTATGATGATGATGGTGGTGATGATTTTATTTATACCCTGCCCACCTGGCTGGGTTTCCCCAGCCACTCTGGGCAGCTTACAGCCTATATATAAAACATAGTGAAACGTCAAGCATAAAAAAGTACTGCCTTTCAAATGTCTTCTAAACATTGCATTGTTCTTTATCTCCTTCACATATGAAGGGAAGGTGTTCCACAACCGAGAAGGCCCTCTGCAATGATGGGCTTATCAATGGCTGTCAGCCATGATTATGATAAATGGAGCATCCATAAGCAGGCACGGTATACCTCAGATTACCAGGTGCTGGGAGGAAGTGGCAAAGTGTGGATGTTATCATTGGGGTCTGTTTGGGGCCATCTGGTTAGGCTCTGTTGGAGCAGTGATTTATCTCCTTGACATCCACAGGGAGGGCGCCACAACCGAGAAGGCCTTCTGCCTGGTTCCCTGTAATTTCGCTTCTTGCAGTGAGGGAACCAGCAGAGGACCCTCGGAGCTGGACCTCAGTGTCCAGGCTGAGCGATGGGGAAGCCTCATAAAGGGTGCTAATACCTTTAGCCCACCTGCCCAACCTTAGCAAAGTCAGGCCAGTGTTATTTGATTCTTTTCCCTTGCAGTGAGATGCGGCAGGTCCCCGACAACCAGGAAGTCTTTGTTCACCCCAGCACGGATCAGAGCGTCATCGTAGAACTTCTGGAGTACCAGGCAGATGTCCCCGACGAAAATGCTGCCAGGTTTGTGATGAGAATTGCAGTCCTTTTGTTGCGAAACGGAGTAAAGTTTTGCAGGAGGAACCCTAATCCTAAACTGACCAACTGAGATTTAAATACACACTTTGCCTGCTCAGAGAAATCTTCTCTTATCATCACATGCAGAGAGGGCTGATTCCCAACACTGGTGGGGTGGGGTGGGGACATCATGAGTTTCGTATTTGTATATCTTCCTCCAGACCTTCATAAAACGTTTTCTCTCTTTGGGCATTTATCTGATGTATTTCTGCATGTGTTAAACAAACAAACAAACAAACAAACAAACAAACAAACAGGGAAGCCTATTTATTTCATTCCATGCAGGAATCGCTTCCCAGGAACCATCTTGAAGCAATTTTGCAATAATAAATGCAGTAATACGTCGGGCAGATCACCATGCAAGGCCACTCTTAGCCTGCAGTAACAGAGCAAAGACAGGAGAAGGGGATGTAGCTCAGTGGGAGAGCGCGTGCTTCGCATGTACGAGGTCCTGGGTTCAACCCCCAGCATCTCCAGATTTTTTTGAGGAGTGAAGAAACATCTGTTCTTCGGCACATCTTTCCTGAAGTGTGCTGCTTTTTCTTCCTTCAAATCCCTTTTTAAGACTTTACTAGGGGTGTGTGGTTTGATTCACTTTGCGTTTAAAGCCGAACCTTATCAAATCTGAAACAATTTGAGAACCGAACACGGCCATTTTATCTGCACTTTGCGATGCGGTTCTCTAACCAACCGTCATTTATGGAAAATGTATATATATATATGGGGAAAGTGTGTGCATACAGAGCCATGCATTAGAGAGAATTATGTACAGAAATGCATTCCGTTAGGGAAAATTGCTCTCAAAAATGTTTCCGTTAGAACTGCGTACGAAAAACAGATTGGAAAAACGAGAAACGGAAAGATCCGAAATAGACGGATCTTCCAATCCCTGCTCTTACGCCAGTGTGGTGTAGTAGTTAAGAGCGGTAGACTCGTAATCTGGTGAACCGGGTTCGCGTCTCCGCTCCTCCACATGCAGCTGCTGGGTGACCTTGGGCTAGTCACACTTCTTTGAAGTCTCTCAGCCCCACTCACCTCACAGAGTGTTTGTTGTGGGGAGGAAGGGAAAGGAGAATGTTAGCCGCTTTGAGACTCCTTCGGGTAGTGATAAAGCGGGATATCAAATCCAAACTCTTCTTCTTCTTCTTCTCTTAACGTGCTGTTTTAGGAATACTAAAACATTTCCCTTGCTTTTTCTCTGCACCTTTGGATGGTTATTAAGGCAGGACAAAAATGGAGGTTGTCCATCGCATCTTACGCTCTTCTAGCAATTTATTTGAACTGGGGGAGAGAAGAGAATGATTGTGAAAACATCCCACCAGCAGGGATGTATAGGTCACACCCACACCATAGATCTAAAGCACTCTAATGCCACTTTAATTGTTGTGGCTTCCTCCCAAGGAATCCTGGGGCCGCTAGTTTGTTGAGGGTTCTCGGAATTGTAGCTCTGCGAAGGGTATCTTGACGACACTTTAGCGCCCCTAACAGACCGATAATGAGAAAAGTGACCACGTGGTGGCACAGATCGACCAACCTGAGAATGGTCAGCAGGTGTGGAGCCAGGGGATGTAGCTCAGTGGTAGAGCGCATGCTTTGCATGTATGAGGTCCTGGGTTCGATCCCCAGCATCTCCACCTTTTGTTACTCCTTGCCGTGCAGGGAATAATAATGCTGGGTTTCCCCAGCCACTCTTGGGCGGCTTCCAACAGGATATTAAAAACACAGTAAAAGATCAAACATTAAAAACTTCCCTAAACAGGGTTGCCTTCAGGTGTCTTCTAAAAGTCAAATAGTTGTTTATTTCTTTGACATCTTGTGGGAGGGCGTTTCACAGGGCGGGCGCCACTACCAAGAAGGTCCTCTGCCTGGTTCCCTGTAACTTCGCTTCTCATAGCGAGGGAACTGCCAGAAGGCCCTCAGAGCTGGACCACAGAACAATGGGGGTGGAGACGCTCCTTCAGGTATAATGGGCCAAGGTTGTTTAGGGCTTTAAAGGTCAGCACCAACACTTTGAATTGTGCCCGGAAACGTACTGGGAGCCAATGTAGGTCTTTCAGGACTGGTGTTATATGGTCTTGGCGGCCACTCCCAGTCACCAGTCTAGCTGCCGCATTCTGGATTAGTTGTAGTTTCTGGGTCACCTTCAAAGGTAGCCCCACGTAGAGTGTGTTGCAGTAGTCCAAGGGAAATGACTGAGGGGCTGTTAAGGAGATCAGCCTAACAAAGGGAACAGGTCTGACGGGTTTAGCAGCTGCTTCTACTAGATTCCAAACCTCACCAGCTACAGAATCACAGGCCTGGAAGTGACCCACAGATATCATCCAGGCTCTTCCCTACCCTTTAACACCACACACACACACACACACACACACACACACACCTATCTATCTATCTATCGCCTGCATTGCAGGGGGTTGGACTAGATGACCCATGAGGTCCCTTCCAACTCTACAATTCTATGATTCCAACATTAGGTATGTTTTGATAAGTGACAGGTTTTAAACTATAGTTTCCTTTTTAATCACAGGTCAAGGAAATAGACAACTACCTGACATTCAGGAAAAACCTGAAGGCAGCCCCTTTTAGGGAAGTTTTTAATGTTTGATATTTTTGTATTTGATTTCTGTTGGAAGCCGCCCAGAGTGGCTGGGGAAATCCAGCCAGATGGGCGGGGTACAAATAATAAATATTATTATTATTATTAATGCAAGCTGAAGCTTTTAAAAAATATATATATATCCTTTCCTCACCTAGTTGGGTGCAATGTGTTGTCAGAGGTTTTCTTTTATTTCCTTTAGTGGTAGATATTTTAGTGGAGACACTGCAAACCCAGGAAGGGGATGTAGCTCAGTGGTAGAGCGCATGCTTCGCATGTATGAGGTCCTGGGTTCAATCCCCAGCATCTCCAGGGTGGTTCTTTTTTCCCTATTGCCGGGTGGCTTTGTGTGCATCCAGTGTGACTGGAACACAGGAATGTTCTTTCTCTTTTTTGAAGAAGAAGACACTCTTAAACACTCTTTTTAAAATAAATAAATAAATGCTTTAGGCCATACACACATGGGTGTAGCTAAAATCAAGTGAATAAATAAAAATACTTAACTAAATGTAGAAATTGTAGAAAGGTTTTGAGAGATTTTTCTGAGCACTTGGGGCCCAAGGAAAGTAATTTTGCTGAGACATTTCATTCTGAATCTGCTAGACACAGCCAGACAGGGGAAGATGACAGGTGAGTGTTCTGTCCCCGCCATCCCCGTCGCCCCCCCCCCCAAAAAAAACATAAATCTTGGCTATTCCCATGCATACACAGTTAGCATTCCCTTGTTCTTTCTCTGCACCCCTGGAGTGGTGGCCATTAAGACAGGACAGAAAGCGATTTTTAACTGCTTCTAGCAAATATGTGCTGCCTTCGAATTGCAGAGTTAAGGAAAGGATTTACAGTGTGGTCCTTGGCAGGTTTTCCGGGGCTTACGCCGGACTGCGTTCAGGGGTGCTTTTCCCCAGGGGATGTGTCCCTGTGCAGGACTCCAGCCTTAAATGTGTTGTGTGCAGGGAGAAAAGCCTAAAACACATGGAAGGGAATGTGATCCTTAGAGCTGCCCTTAATAATGCTAGAATTGAACACAGCCAGG
>OFHU01003345.1:0-21466 GCA_900245905.1 Lacerta viridis | reverse complement strand
TGGTGTTTCCTGCTTGGCAGGGGGTTGGACTGGATGGCCCTTGTGGTCTCTTCCAACTTTTATGATTCTAAGGCCAATTTAAACAAGAACATGGGAAGCTGCTGTATACTGCAGAGTCAGACTAGTGGACCTACATGGACTAACAGCAGATTTCTAGGGGTTTTTGAGTAGGGGATATTCCCTGCCCTATCAGGGGAACCTACAGATTGAACCTGGGACCTTCTGCATGCAGGGTAGATACCCTATTATTGAACTAACCAAAACTTTTCCCAAGAAAGAGGAAATGGACTTATGCCCCAATGAACATAGTAATTTTCAAGCTTCTCTGCATTGCAACAGACCAGCACAGTTGTCCACTCTGGAAATTAAAACCACAGGGCTACTTCCATGCTTTCAATGGAAACATGGCAAGACCTATCATGGCAATTTTTTTGAGAAGATTTGATCCCACATCAAGTCTTAGTGAAACGAATGCTGCCTCGTCTCTTCTTGGAGCGGACCAGCCTTTTGTTTAAATGTTTTGATATCTGTAGTCAGACAAATGGTGAGCTGGTGCGAGGAAGAGAGATCGTTGCCACCTTCCTCTAAAACAAAACAGAACAGTCCTACGTGAAACCCACCACCAGGGGAATCCGATTGCAACAATCTGTGTGGCAAGCAACCCCTCGCTCATCTGCCACAGAGGCCCTACGTGGAGAATCTCCAAGCTCCTATGAATAGAGAGCACTGGATTCAATCTACGGTTCCCCCAAGGACATGCTTTACAGGAGACGTGCAGTGATGGTGGGCAGTTCAAGGGGAAGCTGCTCGTGGTAGCTTGCATCCGGAGAACAGGCAGGTGTTGTGTATTGGCTCAGACTGCTGTTCTATCTGCACTGATTCCCTGACACATAAAATCATAAAATTGTAGAGTGGGAAAGGACCTCAAGGGTCATTCTGTCCAACCTCCTGCGATGCAGGAATCATAGCTAAAAGATCCATGACAGATGGCTATCCAACCTCTACTTACTTTTATTTATTATTTAGTAAATTTGTTTACTGCCCTTCATCCATAGATTACAAGATGGTTCAAAACATAAAAATACAAGATAATAAAAAACACAAAATACATTGAAAGTAAGAAAAAGAACATACCAATAACCCCTCCAATGAAGCAGAGCCTGCCACTTTCTGAGGGAACCCGCTCAATGGTCAAACAGCACTTACAGTTTAGTCAGAATCTCCTTTCCTGTCATTTGAATCCATTGGTTTGGGTCCTACCCTCTGGAGCAGCAGAAAACAAGCTTGCTCCATCTTCCATGTGGGAGCCCTTCAGTACTTGAAGATGGTCCTGATGGCTCCTCTAAGCCTTTTCTTCTCTTGGCTAAACAGGCCCAAATCCTTCTACCATTCCTCATAAGGCTTGGTTTCCAGACCCTTTGTTATCTTGGCTGCACACATTCCAGCTTGACAATATACTTCTTAAACTGTGATGTCAGCTTGGTATTGTTCATACCAGCTGGCAGCAGCTCTCCAGGGTTTCAGACCTGCCCTATTTGGGAGATGTCACTGGGGATGGAACCCTGGACCTTCATCATGCAAGACAGATGCTCTGCAACTGACATTCACCCTTTCCTCTAAAGCTGAAATAAGATTCTAGTCCTCATGTTCCTGAATAAAATACTGTATTAAATAGAAGCAGAGGAAGTCACATTATCCTGAGTCAGACCACTGGTCCATCTAGCTCACTGTTTTCTACACCGACTGACAGTGGTTCTCCAGGGTTTCAGACAGAACTATGCCCCGCCTCCAAAATAAAATAAGATTCTAGTCCTCATGGTTTCTAAACAAAAGCATGATTTAACTAAAGAGCTGTCCTTTGCTGAATCAGACATTTGTCTATCTAGCTCAATATTGTCTACTCTGACTGACAACAGCTCTCTGGATATTCATACAGGGTATTCTCCCAGACTTACATGGAGATGCCATCTGGAATTAAACATGGGACCTTCTGCACGCAAAGCAGGTGTTCTACCACTGAGCTACAACGATCCCGCCCTTCCTCCCAAATGAGCCCAGGGCTGTTCTTTGCCACTTGTTTATCACGAGGAAAATGTGAAACCTCAAACCCCAACTTTGGAGTTCTAAATTTGTCAGAAATTGATATTTTGGTGTGGCAGCTCCTACACTTTGGAACTCCCTGCCTGTTGACACCAGGCAAGTGCCTTCACTATACTCTTTTCAGCACATGTTTAGGCAAGCCTGCCCAGATGTTTAGAAAGCTGATACGAGTTTCAATCTATTTTTAACCTACTGTTATTTTAACTTTTTGAAAGTATTAAATCATTGTTTAAAATTTTTCATATTGATACTTTTATTGCTATATATTTTTTTGTAAACTGCTTTGAGGATGCTTAAAGAACAACCAAACAGTGTATAAGTTTTGTGAAATAAATAAGAAAATAATTAAATAAAGTTTCCCTCAAATAATCCTATAGTCTGTTAAGGGTGCTGGGAACTGTAGCACTGGGGGAAGTGGTAAACTACAGTTCCCAATATTCCTTCTTGCGGGGGTGGGTGGGGTCCATGTGATTTATATGTATTTTATGATGTGGACATTGTAACAGGGAATCCTGCACACCTGATGTCTACCCAGCCCTGCATTAGGTAACCTATATTATTTCATTTTCAAATATTCTGAATCTTGTACAGAGTACAGGTTAGAGTCCCTTCCCTCTCTCTGCCTCTTTTACCAACATGCAGGAGACCAGGCATGCCTTGCTGAAACCCTATAAAAACAAAGGCAGGAAAGAGTCTGAAAGCAGCCCTGTGTGCAATAAAATCACATCAAGACTGCCTTCCTTTCCCCCTTCCAGTGTGGTATCAATGCGCACGCATGCTTTGGTAACCCAGAGGATTTTAAAAAAAGAAGAAGATGCAAATGAACAGATGGAACGGAAAGATGAGGCAGAACGCCCGTGCCCTAATTCTGGAAATCATTTTAAGAAATTCTCCTAGCTGAACTGGAATCCAGAAGGAAGAAGACAGAAAGCAGACAGGACCATGAGGGAAATAGGGGGATGGAATAGATGGGAGAAATTAGCTTGCAATAATGTAAGAACCACTAGTCCATCTAGTGCAGAATCCTCTTTTCACAGTGGCCAACCAGATGCCCAAAAGGGAAATTTGAGGATTTGAGCACAAGAGCAGCTCTCCGTTCCTGTGGTTTCCAGCAAATTGTATTCAGAAGTGCTGCTGAAGCAGTTGCGAGAGCTGGGTCCCTGCAGGAGGAAAGGATGGATTCTGCTGGACCCCTTCGAAGCCCTGCTCTTCTGCAGGGTTTTTTTAAAGGGGGGGTACATAGTCCTAGCAACCTCCCCTCATCGCTCATCGACCCCCAAAGCACTTGTCTTTAGCAGGACAAAGCGCCAGGCACCGCCATTCCTCTCCGCAAAAAACCCGGAGGTCCCAGAAGATGCTTCTGAATGGCCACCGTGAGAACATGATGCTGGGCTAGATGGGCCTCTGGCCTGATTCTGAATGGCTCTTCTTATGGAAAATCGGCATTGAGGGGGAAATGTGCCTATTAGGCAAAAACACCATACAAAGATGTTTATATTAGGAGAAATTCATACTGAAATGCTGGGGGGGAAATCACATGGGCTTAGAGAGAAATTGCAAACTGACATGGAAATGTGGAGAACAGAATTTAAGAAAGGAAAAATGAGAAGCAAAACTGGCATATTTGATGGTCCTCGCACACACTGCCACTGGGGCTCCTCTTCATAACCTGCCCCCCCCACCCTGCCTTATGCTGTGCCTGATTCTTTTGATGGGCAACAAAGCTTCAGGTGAGGATAAAAAGAAAAGTAGCAGTGGGGATACAGAGAGAGCATGGTACCCATTGCAAAATAAGTGGCACTCCATCATTCCTGCCTATCTCTGCTTCATCACACGTGCTGTGGAGGGTAACTTCATGGTGGATCATACCACCTGTTAATTTCTGTGCAGGGAAGAAACTGCCATTTGGATTTTCTGCCTTGAGTACCAACATGTCTTGAACCAGCCACCCGCAGATCATTCTTCCGGGTGGACTGAGCTGAAATTAACCTGGAGAGAGAAAGAGGGGGAAATTTGATCCGGTGGCACCTATTCTTTGAAACTCTGTGCTTGTTGGCGTTAGGCAGGTGCACTCACTGTTGGTGTTATTTATTAAAGCAATAAAATTATGAATAAGGAAAATGAACAACCATAATTTTTTTAATTCAAAAAGTTAAAGTAGCAAGAGACTAGAAGCAGATTAAAACTCACATCAACTTTCTAAGCACCTGGGCAGGCTTGCCTAAACAAAAATGTTCTTAGCAGGTGCTGAAAAGAGTACTGCGAAGGCACCTGCCTAATATCAACAGGCAGGGAGTTCCAAAGTATAGGTGCTGCCAAGCTGAAAGATGTTGACAATGACAAGTTTTAAACTTTTTAACGGTTGGTTTTAATTATTTCTAAATGTCTAAATTATTTTTAACCACTTTTGATAGATAATTTTAATATTTACCGTAATGTGCTTAGAGGCTTTACTACAATCAAGCAAAGGTAAATCATTTTTCTCTCCTTGTGGCTGATCAGAAGAGTAGCAACCCTTGCTCTCAGTCCAAAACCCAGATGCACACACAGGGGTCTAGGAAGTTTTGCAACCCAAGATTGGGAGAGGAAAGTTGCATGATGTTCCCATAAAGCTGAAGCTGTTTGTGTGCTTGCACCCTTCCAAAATCTGTTCAGCTGAATGTTTGCCAGCCGTTTCATGAGGCTACAGCAAAGCAAGGAAGAGAAAAATGCATATTGTTGTCCCTCTCTTTCAGAGCAGCAGAAAGGTGCCTTCTCTCCTTAAACTTCCTCACCCCTGCTGGCCATTAGAAGAATCTGTATCTAATAACTTGTGTCCGAGTTTGCTTAGTCCCTCCTCCCTCCTAAATCTCTTTTCCCTTTGTGCTGTGTCTTTTAAGATGGCATGTTTGTTCTTTCTCCTCATCTGTAAGTGCTCTGGAAACCTTTGGCTGAAGAAGGGAATAAATAATGCCCCCTTTTGGCCAGTTTGCCACCTCAATACAAACCCATGCATGGTTTCTTAGACTAAAGCCCAATGGGGTTTATCCCAACTAAGCATCTAGGTGGTGGGTAGCTATCCTTTGGCCTCCAGATATTTTTGGGATCCAACTGCCATCATCCCCAGCCAGGGGTGATGAGAGCTGGAGGATCACAGATTAGCCTCCGCAGCTATTATGACTGCAGACTTCTTAAGCCTGCACTACACATCCAGTAGGAAGAGGTTATAGGTAGAGACTTAAGCGATAAGGTAGACTATACCCTTTCTAGCTGGTGGGGACGATGACAATTTTTAATGTTCCTTCTTGGACCCAAACAAACAACAAAACTCCCTGCTAGGAGAAAGCTAGCACATGTCAGAAAGGCAGGAAGATTCTCCAAATCTGTATTCTTCAATCATTTCAGATACAGGATCCGTATTCAATTGAAATGTAAGACCATAAGAAGAGAATGGTTGCTGGATCAGGCCAAAGGGAGTCCATTTTGGTGGGAAACCTGCAAGCAGGACCCGAGCACAAGAGCACTCTCCCCTCTTGTAGTTTCCAGCAACTAGTATTCAGAAACACTGCTATCTCCAATTTGTCCAATCCACTTTTAAAGCCATCCAAGCTGGGGGCCACAACTGTCTCCTGTGTGAGATATTTCCATACTTTTTAAATCATTGCCACTCACTTCAATCAGGCTGTATTGAGGTCCTGGCCCAGGAGTTGAAGAGTGATGTGGACCCTATCTTATTCCCTTTCCTGCTAGCTTTCTATTTGCAATGAGTTGGTGTGATTTACAGTCATTGTTGCCTACTCGGATATCTAGAGCTGGTGTGTATTTAGTTCAAGACTGGTTTTAATTTTCTGAATGTTTTAATTGTTTTTACTAAATAATTCTACAGTATTGTTTTATTCTTTTTGTAAACTGTTTTGAGGCATTTTATTTACAGTGATACCCCGGGTTACATACTTAATTCGTTCCGGGTTACAGTACGTAACCTGAAAAGGACATAACCCGAATAATTCGTTCTGCGCACCGAAAAAACTGGGGGGAAACGCGGAAAACGCTCTGCGCATGCGCAAATTGCACGCGCGTCGGGTTGCGCTTCTGGGTTAGCGGAGTTCGTAACCCGAAAAGTACGCAACCCAAAGCATACGTAACCCGAAGTACCACTGTACTGCATTTATATCCCCATGGAGCTTCAGAGACTCTACTCATTTAATCCCCACAACAACACAGCAAAGTAGGTTAGGCTGAGAGTGAGCAAATGACCCCCAGTGACCTTCATAGCCAAGTGAGGAGATTCAAACTCTCACCAAACTAGCTTTCAAAAGATTATTGTTTGTTTTTCTACCATCAAGCGGTATATAAATTTTGTGAAATACTGTAAATAAAAATGAATGGGGGTGTGTGTTTATAAAGGTGAACCTTCCTCCACCAAGCTCCAAGTGGTACAGTCCCTTCTAGAGCCCCTGTGCAAAGGGACTCAACCACTTCTTGCCCATAAGCAAAGCAGGGCTTTTAAATCTAGTGGACTGTTCTGCAGATGAAGCCGGGGGCTAGCTTTTGGAGGTGTGGGAGGCAAGCAGCTGGACTGCGACGGAGGGAACCAAGCCTGCTCAGTTTGGGAAGGTTTTCTGAGAGGGAGGGAAGAGGCAGGGAGAGGGGAACAGCCGTGTTCAGTGGAAAGGAATGTCCTCCCGGGATGGCTGGGCTGAACCACAGCCAAGAGTCCCTGTGAAGCCAGCTCTTTTCCAAGCCTGCAACCTCAGGCGGGTGGGTGTGTGTGTGTGTTTTAAGGAGGACAGAAAAGCACACAACTTTGTTTCTTTCTCTTTCGAAAATTTTCATGGCTCTTCTGAAAATGTTCCTCAGCACACCCCAACGTGGCTCACACACCCCACATGTGTGTTTCCAGGAGAGGGCGGGAGGGAGCAGTCTCCCCAAATAAATCAGAAACCCCCAGCTCCCCCCTCCTTTTTAAAAAAAGGGTCAAGTTTCTAGCATTTGTAGAAGCTGAGATATGAGGCAAAATGTGCAGGCAGTTATCTCATTTGTTTTGAGAGAAATTAGCCCTTTCCACAGTTTAAATTTATTTATTATTTAATTTATGTGTTGTTTTATTTTATTTACAGAATGTATATCCCTTCTTTTTCTCCCAAGGTGCTGATCGTGGCATATGTGGTTATCACCCTCATTTAATTCCCATAATCACCCTGTGCGGTAGGTTAGCATGAAAAAAGGCTGAAGGTCACGGCCATAGCTAGGGGGTGGTAAGGTGGGCCCCCACCAGTAGGGGCGGAGCAAGGGGCGGGGGGCGGGCCGCCCAGGGTACCACCCTGGGGGGTGACACTCGGGGCAGTGCCCCACCCCTGCGACCAGCGGCGCCAGCGCGCGTGGGGCGCAGCAAGTTTTAAGGCTGCAGCGCACAAACAGCAGCACAGCGTCTTTGCTGCTGTTCACACGCTGCAGCCTTAAAACTTGCCGTGCCGCTGCATGGAAGGGGTGCCAGCCGCTTGCGCCCGCCATCTTGGGTGGACTGCACATGTCCGCATATGCACAGTCCACTTGGGACGCTGCGCGTGTGCCATGACGTAACGGTGCATGCGTCGTGACGTCAGGGCGTGCTGGCGCTAGGGAGCAGTACCCTGCCCCCAGGGGGGTGCCCCCGCGTTTGCCACCCCAGGTGGCAAAGCGGCTCCCTACGTCCCTGCCCACCAGGGGCGCACGTGATTGGGGTGGCACAAAATCAGCTAAAAATATGTCCATAAATATAAATATCTATTATTGCCTCATAAGAAATGGTTTTAAATAGAGGGTGAATTGAATGGGTGGAGAGGAGGGGGTTGGAGGAGAGGCAGAAGCAAGAGCTAATTTGTCTGTGGCTAGGGGGCGCAATCTGGACAGGTCTGCCAGGGGCACAAGATCACCTAGCTACGGCTCTGCCCATGGTCTCACCTAGTGAGCTTCATGGCCTAGTGGGGGTTTGAATTCTGATATCTAGCACTCTAACCACTCCACCCCATCCCTGGAAAAATTCCTGTGGGTACTCAGATAAGCCCACTGAGTCCTCCCCAGTAAATGGGTCTAAAAAATATCACAGCTGAGGGTCCAAACCAAAGTGTGTCTAACCAAGAAGAATATATAGGCCTCAGACAAGGTAGGGCAAAGGGAGCATTTTCCGCACCTGCAATGAACCCCCCACCCCCATATTTCATATATACAGAGAGAGAGAATTTATAGGATTTATAGAAGCAGAGATATGAGGCAAAATACATAGGCCATATTCTTACTCTAATTTGTTTTGTGAGAAACTAGCCTGCTCTCCTCGCTTTCAGAATTTTGATTCACCCCTCCCCCCCCAAAAAAATCCCATGGAGCCAATCCAAAGGTGCTTGCAGATTAGGGGTGGTTGTGGCTATTTTTTTTAATACAGCAAATAGGTCGTCACAATCTTGCAAATGAGTTGTAGGATGCAGTTTTGGGGGGGGCCATACAAGCTGCATAGACACCTTACCGTTAAAGCACATTCCTGCCCCCCAAAATCCTGGGGGCTGCAGTTTACGGCTCAAGAGAGAGAGAGCTACCATTCCAGCACCCTCAACAAACTGCAGTTCCCAGGATTTGAGGGTGGGGCATGCTTTAAAGGGTGTGTACACAGTCTCAGAGTAGAACCACTGAAGTTAATGGGCTTGACTAAGTTACATATGCTACTTTCATTGGTTCTGCTCTGTGAAAAACATGGTGGTCGTGCTGGTGTTCTTTCATTTGTTGGATTCTCCCATCAGGAAAGTTTAAATCTGGGTTAACAGAGAGGAGCGGGGCACACAAAATACAGGGTGGTGAATAATTTCTGTGCATGAGAAGCACTGACCCCATAATAAGCCCCAGCCTGGAAAGATCATAGGGTGGTATTCAATGCTAGAGGTGACCCATTGAAGTTAATGGCTATGACTACTTTAGGCCCGTGCTCACTAGAAGGACAGATCCTGAAGTTGAGGCTCCAGTACTTTGGCCACCTCATGAGAAGAGAAGACTCCCTAGAAAAGACCCTGATGTTGGGAAAGATGGAGGGCACAAGGAGAAGGGGACGACAGAGGATGAGATGGTTGGACAGTGTTCTCGAAGCGACTAGCATGAGTTTGGCCAAACTGCGAGAGGCAGTGAAGGATAGGCGTGCCTGGCGTGCTCTGGTCCATGGGGTCAGGAAGAGTCGGACACGACTGAACGACTGAACAACTTTAGGCCCATTTATTTAAATGGGTCTACTGTGAGGAGGATGTAGTTGAATGCAATCCACAGAAATAGAATGGACCTTTCTCCAAAATAATACAAGGTTCCAGACCCCATGGTTCAAAACAAAGGGGTGACTTAAGTAAGAAACAGTCCACCTAGTGCAGTATTATCTGCACTGAGAGGCAGCAGCTCTCCAGGGTTTTGACAGTGGGTCTCTCTCGCAGCCCTACTTGGGGTGCTGAACCTGGGACAATCTGTATGCAGATACTCTACCCACTAAGCCACGCCCCCTTCCCCAAACCCTAAGAACGTAAGAAGAGCCTGCTGGATTAGGCCAGTGGCCCAGGATCCTGTTTTCATAGCGGCCAATCTGATGCCTGCAGAAACTGATGCCTGCGGTTCATTTGCACTGTGAACCGCCCCGAGACCTCCAGGTATATAAATTCAATAAATAATAATAACTTAAGCAGGACCTGAGCGTAACAACTGTCCCCTCTTGTGGCTTACAGCAATTGTTATTCGGAAGTATTGTTGCCTTTAACCTTGGAGGCAGAGCCTAGCTATCATGGTTAGTAGCCATTGATAGCCCTAGTTGTTTATTTTTTTATTTTTATAAAAACCTTGCATAAATCCCCCTCCTTGGCCGGTTCGAATCCTGACCTCTCCCTTCGCGTCCGCAGCTCCGCGAGTGTGTTTGTGTTTATTCCTGCTCTCTCCCTTGAAGTAATCCACACACCAGCTGCCTGCCTGCCTCTCTCCCCCTTCTCGTCCTCCGTCTCCTTCCACTCCCCCCCCCTCCGTTTTTTCTATAACTCAAAAGCTTGTCAGCCTAGTTCCAGACTACTGGCGCCAACCTTCTCTCCGGGAAGGGGAAGAAGAGAAGCGGGAGGGAGGGGAGAAAAGGCTCCTCCACATGAACGCACATCAAACCAGCCCTTTATCTCCCCGGAATGCTTTTCAGCTGCACTTTTCCTTCTCCCTCCACCCCCCGCCCTCCTTAAACCTCCCCCTACCCCTGCAAAAATAAAATACCATTGCTACCCTTAATGAAGAATATTATATATGCGTCTGTCTGCGTGCAGTGTGTGTGTGTGTGTGCAAGCGAAGTGAGTCTACTCGGAAGTAAAGGGGTTGTTCTTTTGTAACGCGGTTGGCTCCGCTGAAAGGGCTTGGAAGCCTAAATAAATTGCGAGTGGAGAAAGGGGGGGGTGGAATAGAAAACACCCAAGCAAACACGGCATCTATTATTTATCCAGGCGATTAATTATTGAAAGCGCTGTCGGGGGGGGGCACAGAAAAATAGTTGTGTGTTGGAGGGAGGGGGAGATGCAGAAAGTGCATGCAAGCCCTGGGAATAGGGAGAGAAAGGAAATAAAATGGGGGTGTTGTTTTGCAAAAACAATGAAGGGCGCTGAGCCAACTCCCCCCCACCACACACAGACACACACACACACACACCCCTCCCGCCAACTCCATACAGGAAGGAAGGGGGGTTATCACACAACTCAAGTTTGCGAAAGAGATCCAGAATTTTTTTGTGGGGGGGGAGTCAACAGTTGACTTTTATTTCCCATAGTGGACTGCAGTAAACCTCTCCCCATTACCACTATGGGAGGGCGTGTTTCATGCAAGACTCCTACTTCTGGAGAGGAACGACTTTCCACTTTTTCTGGAGCAGAGGAGAGAGGAAAGAGGGAGACGGGAGGGGGGGACTCAAAGAAGAGTGTTTAATTTTATTGGATCGGAGACTCCAGGTTCTCAAATTCTTGCTTGACTCTGAAGCTCCCAACTGGTTTGATAATGGTCTACTCAGAAGTAAACAATGAAGCTTTATTTGCAGGAAAGTGCGGGGTAGGTTTGCAAACTAAGTGACCTTGCTGCTCCCCCGCCCCGTAATAAATAGGATTGGTAAAGGACTCTTAAAGAGCAAATGACATAGGAGAGGGGGGAGTGTTTAACCCGTTCCCCTCCCTGCTGTGGAATCGCTCTGGATCACCCCTTCCCCAAAGCATCTGTTACCTCTGCAGAGGTTCTAAATGTGTATTTAGGAGTTTAGGAGTGGGAGAGCAGGAAGTGGAAGAGTTGAAGAAATGGAGAAGGGAAGGGTGGGAAAAGTGTTCTGCACTCATTCACCCTACATCCACAGCTGACCTCCCTGAAAGCTGTTTTCCTGAAGTGGGTTGAGCTAAAGGGGTTCAAAATGTGTATTTAAACATACATGAAAATGGGGGACAGGATCAGGAAAATATGGGGGGGGTGGAGACATGACTGGTGGGGAAAGGGTTATGTACCCCTTCCTCCTACCTTAAAATCGAACTCTCTCAAGCAGCTTTCTCCAAGTGGCTTTCTCTCCAGGGGTTCCAAATGTGTAAATAAATAAACACGTTTTTTAGAAGTTGGGGAGCAAGAACTGGGAAAGATGGGGAATGGAGAAAGGACAGGCAGGAATTGCCCTATCTTGAAGTAGCTTTCTTTTAAGGGTTTAAAAATGTGTCTCCAAGCACAAGTTTAGAAGTGGGGAAGCAGGAACTAGAAGAGATGGGATAATGGAGAAGCAACAAATGTGGAGAGAATGCACCCCTTCCCCCTACTTCTCTCAAAATGGCTCTGGTTTTTGCACGCCTGGCTCGTAACCCTTCATGCAAAAGGAGCAAGCCACATCCAGTATTCTGCCCACTTTGCCTCTGGCCCCAACCACCACTGGCATGTGGCCCCCGGAGGGTCACCAATGACAGAATGTGGCCCTCCAGTCTGGAAATCCCCTCTTGCACTATGCAGTATTTGTGGAATTTCCCAGAGGCACATACTGTATCTAGGAAATAGGGTACAGTACTGTACTCAGGATGGCACTGTGGGTTAAACCACAGAGCCTAGGGCTTGCCAATCAGAAGGTCAACGGTTCGAATCCCTGCGACGGGGTGAGCTCCTGTTGCTTGGTCCCTGCTCCTGCCAACCTAGCAGTTCGAAAGCACGTCAAAGTGCAAGTAGATAAATAGGTACTGCTCCGGCAGGAAGGTAAACAGCGTTTCCGTGTGCTGCTCTGGTTTGCGGCTTAGTCATGCTGGCCACATGACCTGGAAGCTGTACGCCAGCTCCCTCGGCCAATAAAGCGAGATGAGCGCCGCAACCCCAGAGTCGTCCGCGAATGGACCTAATGGTCAGGGGTCCCTTTACCTTTACTGTACTCAGACTGATCCCACAGACTGAATCTTAACCAGCCATTCTTCATATGAAGAGTATAAAACATCACAAAGAGGCATTTGCTTTCTCATCTGTGAAATGGTTCAACTGATCTACCTTGCAGAACTGTTGTGAGGAATATAAAAGCTGAAAAGATTAATTGTGCTTGGAGAGTTCAGGACTCCCATGGCAGGGACCACACCTGGTTCCTGTTGTTGGTTTCACTTTTCTCCTCTCCCCATCAAAGGCAGGGAGCAGAGATTTGATTCAAAGGAGCACATCTTCCAATCCAAAAGACCTCCTGTGCCCTGAACAGGCTCACCAAATTTCATTTTAATCACTTGACATCCACAGGAGCAGACCCACCAACATTTGGAACAGGAGACTTGGACAAACCGGGCAAATATGCTTGCCCAATTAAATTCTGGGCCACCACGTTCAGACATGAGGTGTCTGAATGGGGCTCATTCAGACATGGTGTGTGCATGTGTGTTTTCCTCCCCAAGACAAAGTGGAGAATTAATAATTCCACAGGGCTGGAAAATCCAAGTGAGCGTTTGCAGGAAATTTATTTTTTCTTAAAAAAAATAATCAAATCAAATCTGGAGTTAGGAAGGATCTAAGTATCCTGCTTAATTTCTCTACCACTGCCACCATATTCACCTTCAGACAGGCGATCAAATCTTAGCAGCAGAGAAGAAGCTGGTGGGAAAGTGGGGGTTGCTTTGCTGGTTCAGGAAAAGCTTTTCTGAGCCTTGAGAAGAGACTCCAAGGAGAAGATAGAAGGAAAGTCAGCTTGACAAGCTGGGGTGGGGGGGGGGGAGTGAGCACGAGGTACATAATGTATTCCAGACATGCATGGCAGAAAGCCCAGGAAGAAGGAGCAAAATGGGGGGGGGGAGAGAGAGAGAGAGATGGCTAAGAATTTGCCAGGGTTGTGGGAGGGAGGAGAATGAGCCGATTCCAATTGTAACTCTCTAATAGGTGCTCAGCGAGGAACAAGTGGACCTGTCCATTTCAGTTTTGACATTCTTCCAGTCTTTGGTTCCATTATGCACATTCCCCTCATTGGTTTGCCATTTATTTATTTAAAACCAAACATGGTCCTTTGGGAAATGACCATAGCTCAGTGACAAGAGCATCTGCCTTGCAAACAGAAAACCCCTGGCTCAATCCCCAACAGTATCTCCAGGTAGGGCTGGGAGACACTCCTGCCTAAAATCTTGGGAGAGCTGCTGCTAGTCTGTGTAGACAGTACCATGAACCCATGGTCTAGCTCTGTACAATAGAGCTTCCTATATAAGCCCTCATGAAAACCCACCAGCATTTTAAGTGCAAAATCCTTCAGAAGTATACATGTTTGATTGATCAAGTGAAATTATATCCCACCCTTCCACCCCAAGGGTGGCAAACAATGACAATTAAAGTTACAGGTAGGTAGCCATGTTGGTCTGCCGTAGTCGAAACAAAATTTAAAATTTAAAAAAATTCTTCCAATAGCACGTTAGAGACCAACCAAGTTTGTTATTGGTATGAGCTTTCGTGTGCAATACCAATAACAAACTTAGTTGGTCTCTAAGGTCCTACTGGAAGGAATTTTTTTATTTTTTTATTCTGAATGACAATTAAAAATATTCTACATTAATTAAAATCACGACCCAATGATCTTAAGGTTTCCAGGAACAGTATTCTTTGGCGACCAAATTCCTGGAGTAAATAGGACTGTTTTCAAATTACTCCTGAAAGTTAATAATGATGGAGGCAGGTGCACCTTCCTAGAGCCACCACTGAAAAGACCCTGTCACAGTTCAGCACCAACCAGGCAGCCCCTGGTGGAGGCATCATCAGCAAGCCTCACCTGTCCATTATAATTGCAATTTTGCCCAATGTACACATTTTGACAATGGAGTTTCCAAATACATTTTCACATGCTCCCCCCCCCATCCTATGCATTTCTATATACACTCTGCCCCCAGTAACTGCATTTCCATACACTTTACCGGGAAACTGCATTGCAGAATATGGAGATGTGGGTGGCTCTGTTTCATTTGGGGTATAGTTTTGGAGAGTGTGACTTAGCCCTTTGTACAACACAACCTCTTTTCAATGTATGCCAGTTCCTGAAGTTCCCTGAATTTTGGTGCATGACTGTCTACTCTTCCCATCCAGAAATATCAATAAGTCTAGTGTTTGGGCATGGATCTGTTTGGCAACGTTAAAAAATAGGGAACAATACAATATACAGTTCTAGCTGCCTCACTTAAAAAATGATATTGTAGAACTGGAAAAGTAGTGTCTCCAGTTCTGGGCCTCACAGTTTAAGAAGGATTTTGACAAGCTGGAACGTGTGCAGAGGGCAACCAAGATGATTGAGGGTCTGGAAACTAAGCCTTGAGAGGAACATTTGAGGGAATTGGGAGTGCTTAGCCTAGAGAAGTGGAGAGTGAGAGGAGATACGATAGCCATCTTCAAATAACTGCAGGGCTGTCCCAATGGAAGATGGAGCAAGCTTGTTGGGAAGGACCCAAACTAATGGATCCAAATGACAAGTAAGGGGATTACAACCACACATTAGGAAGAACTTTCTAACTGCAAGACAGAGTAAGACAGTGGAGTAGATGACCTCAGAAGGTGATAGACCCTCCTTCACTGGAGGTTTTTAAACAGAAGTTGACTGGCAACCTGTCAGGGGTTCATTAGCTGTGATTCTTGCATTAAAGGGGGTTGAACTAAAAATAAACAAACCGGGAGGGTTCCCTTCAAACACTACAATTATAGGATGGTTATGAATTTAATAAATAAATTAAAGATAAAAAAATAAGTTAATGTGAATATGAATATGTGATGAAGATTGGGGAAAGGGAAGTTACCCCATTTGTCCATTCCCTGCACAAAGGAAGGGGCTGAGAAGTCCATCTCCATTGGCAAAAGGAAGTTTTGCATGCATGGGCATCCATAAGACTAGCCCCTTTCTTTTTGAAAATAAGGAAACCGCAGGCATGAAAAGCACCTTTGTTCCCCATCTGTATCCTGTCCTGCTTCCCTTTACACCTGAGTGTTCATATTCCGCACCCAGCTCCCAACCCAGTGAGGTCACTTCCTCCTGTTCTCTTGACTGCCTCCTTTCCTCTTTCCATGTACTTCCTTTCTCCCTTAGATATGCCAAAATCTTGTGGGACCAGTCCAATGTGAGGCATCGATAGGCCAGCGCTTGGAATTGTTTTGGAAAAGATGTTCATTCAGAGAGAGGGAGGGAGGGAGGGAGGGAGAGTGCCAGCCAGCAGTCCTTGGGAAATGTTATCTGGTGTTGCAACATAAAGAATCTGGGAGGAATCAGCAACTGCAAAGATAGGAGAGTTTATAGGTGTGTTACTATGGGGCAGAAGACCACTCCATTCACAGCAGGAGGAGCTGGATCCTCCCCCCAAAAAACACCAAAGGAGTGGCTTTTACCATAAGAACATAAACACAGAATATCAGGCTAGATCAATGGGGGCCAATCTAGCCCAGCATGCTGTTCTCAGTGGCCAACCAGGTGCACGTTTTGGGAAACCCACAAGCAGGACCTGAGCACAAGAAGCCCTTTCCCCTCCTTTGATTTCCAACAACTGGGATTTAGAAGCATTACTGTCTCCGACCTTGGACACAGAGCACAGCCATCATGGTTGGCAGCCATTGAAAGCCTTGTCTTCCATGAATTTGTCTAATCCTCTTTTAAAGCCATTCAAGTTGGTGGCCATCACTGCCGGCCACGGGAGCAAGTTCCATAGTTCAACTATGTACCAAGAGAGAGGCCAGGGTTAGAACCTGGCACTTTCTGCATGCAAAGTGGATGCTCTGACAACTCCCATCATCCTTGAACATTGGCCATGCTGGTAGAGACGGATGGGAGCTGGGAGCATCAACAACTGGAGGGCCACACATCCCCACCTTCCCTTGACCATTCTCATGATCATCGGGGCAGAGCATAGTCATTGTGACTAGGAGCCATTGATATTCTTATTTTCTGTGAACATGTCCAATTCTTTTAAATTACAGTAATTTGAAATCTTTCCAGTGTTAGGCCTCATCTGCACCATACATCTAAATCAGTATCATACCCCTTGGAACAGTCCTAACTTCCCTCAAAGAATCCTTGGAAATATAGTTTCTTAAGGGTGCCATGAGTTATTAGAACCCCATTCTCCACAGAGACCTAAAATTCCCATGGTTCCTGGGATGAGGGATTGTTAGTTAAACCTGTGGAAGATTGCAGTCAGACATAACTATGCACGAGTGCTTGTTAGTGTATGAAGGGGTTAAGACCACAAAGTTATATCCCTAGACTCATCTAGATCACGCCCCCTCTTCTCTGAGGAGGAATTGAAAGGCAGATGTGTCTAAGCTTTGCTGCAAGCTTAGAGCACAGTTTGAAGCTACCTTTTTGTATTTTCTACCCAAGAGTATTCTGCCTATATTCTAGCTGCTGCTTGGATAAATGTATGCACCTGACCTTTGGAGCCTTTTGTAAGTAAAGCATTTTAAACATACTTCACAGTGTATGCTCTGTTTATTGCAAGAGGGGTAGAAAGAGGGGAGCACTTTGCAAGCAGACTAAATGCAATATGCTAAAGGTTTAACAGCCTACATTCCTAACACTTCACTGTACTGCTTGACTTTTCGAGTAAACTCTGCTTCTGGGGACTCTCTCCTGCTGGAGTGTGTGTAGTACCCTGCATTTTGAATCCAAGCACCCAACCAATTATTTCATTATTTGCCACACATATGTCAGTCACACAGGAACCTTATATTTTTCCTCCCACAAAAGTAATCTTGGAATTGTAGTTATTTGAGGGGAATATGGGTCCCCTAACAACTCTAAGCACCCTTAACAAACTACAGGCCCCAGGATTCCTTGGGGGATGCTATGACTGCGGAAAGTGGTATGATACTGCTTTGAACAAATTGTGCAGATGGGGCCTACAGCATGCTCAGAATTGATCCACCAAAATTCATGGTAACAATAAACTTAGCTACATGAATTCCAACAGGTCTACTCTGAGAAGAATTTAGTAAGCTGCATTCCATTATTTTCTAAAGAGCTCCCCAACCCCATAAAAGCAGTTCTTAGCATGGTCCACTTAGCTCAGTCATGTTTACACTGACTGGCAGCAATAGCCCTCCCAGGGTTTCAGTCAGGGGACATTCCCAGCCCTACCTGGAGATATAATCATGGATTAAATCTGGGACCTTCTGCATGCGAAGCAACTGTTGCGCCACTGAGCTATGTCTGTTCTCCTAAAAATACAGCAAGATTGAAGTCCTCAACATTCTGAATAAATGGATGAAAAACAGGAGCATTCCTTCTTCCGAGACAGACTGTTCATGTCCGTCTAGCTTTGTGTTGTCTACACTGACTGGCAGCAGCTCTCTAGAATTTTAGGCAAGGGATGTTCCAAGCCCTACCTGGAGACACTGCCAGGGATTGAACCTGAGAGCTTCCGCATGCAAAGCAGATGCTCTACCACAGAGCTACATTTTCCAAGTCAGACCATTGGAGCCCATCTAGCTCTGTGCTGTCTACACTGACTGGCAGCAGATTTATAGAATTTTAGGCAGGGGATAGGGAAATGCCAGGGATTGAACCTGGGACTTCTGCATGCAAAGCTGCTGCTCTAACCAGGGAGCAGCAAACCCTTTCCCATCATCTGCCCCCTGCACTCTATGAGTGCTGTTGCTCCTGATAGAGTGGGTGGGGTGGGGTGGGAATTGCTTAAAGTTTCATAGAAGGAGTTGGAAGGGACCCAAGGGTCATCTAGTCCAACCCCTCTGCAATGCAAGAATCTCAGCTAAAGCACCCATGGCAGATGGCCATTCAACCTTTCTTACCACGCCTGTGATGAAATAAAACAAAACGTAAGTGAAAATATAAAATAGGAACTTGCACACAATGCAAAAGAGGTAGGCAGATAGATAGATCGTCTGCCAGCTCTGTTGCCCAGCTGAGTTTCTGCGCGGTGGTGCAAGGGGCTGTAAGCTGCCTCCTTCTCCCACTGCCTCCTCGCCTCCTCGCCTCCTGCCTCCCTTGGAAGTCGATACAAAGGCTTCCTATCCCAGCAGCCTCCACTAATGGCCGACCTCGCTGTTGTCCTCAATGCATTGCCTGTCCCAGATACAGCGGCTGGTTGCTGTAGCAACTGAGCTCTGACTAATCATTTGCGCAATGACCTTTTTCCCCCCAGAGAGAGGGAGGGAGGGAGGCAGGCTTGCAAAGCGAGCTTGGGAGAGAAATAAGCTATAGAGAAGTGAGTCCAGAGCGGAGGCTCCAGAAAGGGGGCGCGGGGAAGGCGCTGAGACCCTCGCTCACAATCTGCTTGCATTTCTGGATTTTTCTTTAAACGGGTGATTGTGGGGTTTTTTTGATGCTGCATTTTTGTGGGGCCCTTAGCCAGCTGCCTCGGGTGGTAAAAGCTAGGCGAGGGGGCAGGTGGGAACCGGCCGGTTGTTTATCCTGTGCTGCCCTCCCCTTCTATTGTGCTCAGTGGGAAAATAGGTAGTGGTCTGTATGGTCACATCCACAACATCCACCTTGAACACCTACTGGAAGAATCCTGAAAACTAGTTTGTTAAGGGTGCTGGGAACGGTAGTTCTGCAAGGGGAAAACAGCAGCTCCCAGGATGCTTTGGGAGGAAGCTACTTGCGTTAAACATGCTTGAACTGTACAGCATAGAATCACATAATTGTACATTTTGGAAGGGACCCATGGGGGGTCTAGTCCAAGCCCCTGGAATGCAGGAATCACAGCTGCATCACAGAGCCCATCTTCCATGCATTAAATCAATGTTCTTCAAACTTTGGCCTTCCAGATATTGCTGGACTACAACTCCCACCATCCTGACTGGGGGTGATGGGAGTCCTGTAACATCTGGAGGGCACCAGGCTGGGCAAAGCTGATCTTAGGTAGCAGACCCCCATTAGCATTTCATCTCAAACTCTGGGGAGAACTTAAGGTTCACACAGGAGAATATGGAACTTGAGATATCTCAGCCCTGGACTACGTCAGACTTTTTAAGTCAAGGCCATCATTTTGAATTAAGCCTGGAAACCAGCTTTAAGACCATGTGTCTCTATAGAGGGCAGTTCTCTATTTGAAGGCATTATTCGTTGTAGTGTTCATCAACCCTGTGTGCTCTGGATGCTACTAGACTATAATACCTACCATCCCTGACCATTGTCCAAGCTGGGAATGATGGGATTTGTGGTGCAAACTTGGGGACCCAATTAAGTTGAAGAACACCACCATAAATGAAGCTCCTGTCCTCAAGTGTGCTGGAGGATGCTCTCTTCTTGCTGGGAGTGAAATAAGATTCCAACTGCTATCCCAGTGGGCTTCTGTTTGTGGGATGCAGTCCAGAAGTTGGACTTGAGTGCAATAGAAATTTTCCGCACCTGTGATTCCCAGCAAGTAGTATCCAGAGGTAAGGTATACTGTCTCAGTGGAGGTAGAACAACAGAAGATCATGGCTGCTGGGTCAGGCCAAAGGGGGCTTATCTAGCTCAGCATTGGTAGAGCATGAGGCTCTTAATCTCAAGAGTCGTGGGTTTGAGCCTCACGTTGGGCAAAAGATTCCTGCATTGAAAGGGGTTGGACTAGATGACCCTCATGGTCCCTTCCAACTCTACTATTATTCTGTCCTGTTCTCAGAGTGGCCAGCCAGATGCAACAGTGGGGAGCCTACAAGCAGGACCTGAAAACAGATCTCCAGCACAGGTTTCCAGAAGCGTACAGTCTCCTGCGGTTGAGGCACAGCATAGCTAGTAGCCATTGATAGCCTTATTCTCCTCCACAAATTTGTCTCATCCTCTTTTAAAACCATCTAGGTTGGTGGCCATCACTGCCTCCTGTGGGAGGGAGTTCCACTATTTGACTGCATACCGCATGAAGGACTTTTTTTAATGTGTCCCAAATCTTCCAACATTCTGCTTCATTGGATGTGCCCACTTCTAGCATTGTGACAGAGGGAGATTTTCTCCTACACCAAGCATAACTGTATCTACCTCCACCATGGCTCTTCTTTATTGCCTTTTCTCTAAACAAAAAAAGCCCCAAAATGTTGCAACAATACTCTATCCCCTCTACAATTTCCATTGCCCTTTTCTGAACCTTTTCCAGCTGAAAAGTCTGGTGGCATGATCCAGCTCCTGTGAATGACAAGAGAGGTGGATGGGGGTGGTTTTGGGGGGAGGTGTATGGGAGTTCTCAGTTTCCAGCCTCTTTGGTTTCCCAAAATGATATTTAGAAAGAAAGAAAGAAATCCCCAGGGACGAAGTGGAGGATAAGTCTGCTAGTTGGGTGGTTGTGATGCTGCTGATCAGTGGCTTAAGCTAACTTCCATGATCAGAGGAAGTGGGCCACTGAATACATAATATGCAGCAGCCATTCTATCTGGCTCTATGAAAGGGAGAGAGCTGGAATTATAGTACCTCTCCATCTGCTCTCCTGGAAGACCAGCTACTTTTGGCTCCTTTTCTGCTGAAATTTTTCCATTCCAGATGGTCTTTACAAGAACTCTACAACTAAATAATAGTTTTTTTCTTCTTCTTCTTCTTTCTTCTTCTTCTTCTTCTTCTTCTTCTTCTTCTTCTTCTTCTTCCCTCCCATTCCTTTTTCCTTTTGTGTTGTGTAGGTTTGGATAAAAATGCTTTTTTAAAAAAGAGAGAGAGAGAGAGAGAAGAAGAAGAAGAAGAAGATAGTACTGGGGATCAACAGGAGCGGCAGGCTGTTTGCCTTCTTTTCAAATAATTTTAGTTGAAATTTTAAAAGTATAAGAAAAGGAAAATTCTACAGAATAAAAATGAAAAAGAGATGAGAGGGAGGAGATATCCAAATAGAAGCATTATATAGCATCCATGCAGGCATGGAACATGAGTACAGCAGAATATTGCTAAGGTTTATAAAAAAAAAAACTTACGCATTTTTAGAAAAGAAAATATGTTGAATGTGTG
>OFHU01002609.1:0-89460 GCA_900245905.1 Lacerta viridis | reverse complement strand
ATGAATTGCAAGCAGAGACTCTGTAAAAGTAATAATAATGATATATTCTACCCTGTTTCCCAAGTAGTTCAGGGCATCGTCAACATTATTTTAATTTAACACTTCCTTTTTGCAATGAAGTCTCAAAGCGACTTGAAAACAGTAAAATGCAGGCTATAAAAACAATTTAAAACCAGAGAAGGTTTAATCACTAGTAACAATATACATAAAATGCTCATCCAATAATATATGAATAAGGATCAAGTCCTACCCACCCCACTAAAAGATGAGCACCACCACATGAGGCAAAATGAATTAACCAGAGGCCTGGGTGAATGGAAAAGTCTTGGGCTGGTGACTAAACAATGACAGAGATGGGGCTAAGTCTGTCTCTCTGAGAATACATGTTTCACATCCTTTAATCCAACAAGGACCCTGTGTAGTAGGTTAAACTGACAGATCATTGATCAAGTGATCTTTAACCACTCCCCTCCCCTCCCCTACCCCCAGTCAAGCTTCCACAGCTCTAGACTTTCTTTGTAGGGCAGGTGTCCCAGCCTAGCCCCCAGCCCCCAAATCACTTTGGTTCTCTTTTTCTCCCCCATGTAAGTTTTTACAATATCCTCCTTGAGATGAGGCAACCAGAACTGTACATAGTGTTCCAAGTGTGGCCTCATCAAAGATAGGTATGATATTGGCAATGTTCTTTCCCATTAAAGGTAAAGGGACCCCTGACCATTAGGTCCAGTTGTGTCCGACTCTGGGGTTGTGGCGCTCATCTCGCGTTACTGGCCGAGGGAGCCGGTACAGCTTCGGTCATGTGGCCAGCATGACTAAGCCTTTCTGGCAACCAGAGCAGCTCAGAAACGCCGTTTACCTTCCCGCTGGGCGGTACCTATTTATCTACTTACACTTGATGTGCTTTCGAACTGCTAGGTGGGCAGGAGCAGGGACCGAGCAACGGAGCTCACCCTGCGGGATTCGAACCGCCAACCTTCTGATCAGCAAGCCCTAGGCTCTGTGGTTTAACCCACAGCGCCACCCGCGTCCTTTTCCCGTTACTTTCCTAATAATTCTTAGTGTGGAATCCACCATCCTCATGGCTGCTGTACATTGCACTGCCATTTCCATGGACTTGTTCGTTGCAACAGTCCCAAGATTTATTTCCTGGTCAGTCGCTGCCAGTTCAATATATGCAAAGCTAATTATTTTTTTTGGGGGGGGTGGCTTTTCTGTTTGCTTTTTGCCCCAGTGTGATCACACAGCACTTAACTTACACTGAACACCATTTGCCATTTATCTGGCTTTATTATCCATTCACCCAGCTTGGAGAGATCTGTGTTTGGAGCTTTTCACATTTGCCTTGTATTTTCACCACCTTAAATAACTTGGCATTGTTAGCAAACCCGATGACCTCACTGCTCACCTCCAGCTCCTGTTAACTTCCTAAGAAGTTATGCAAAACTGAAATAAAAAAATCTAATAAAATCTCCTTCCCCAAACTTTGCACATACACACAATATTTCCAGCACTATTCGCTGTTCAGTGCAAGTGGTGCCAGTACTGTACACAAGTTTCTTTTTTTAACTTGTTGAGGAATATGCATTACAAGCACAATCCAGCTCTTACCAATGTTTACTGCACTGTTCCTATACTTCAAAATCACCTGCCAAAAAAGCTGTAAATACACCCTGCCCGGCACCTGCCCATTAAGTGTTATTGTGGTTAATTCTGCAGGCAGTGTTTGTTTCCTTATTACTAAACAGCTGTCAAGCATTACCATTTCCTAGGTACGGTATTTATATGCATGCCAGTGAGTGTAGAGAGACTGGCACAGAACAGAGGGCCCAGAGCTAGTTGCAGAGTGTAATTTGATACAGGTGCACTCTCCAAAACATCATACCTGAGGCTGATAAAAAGTCCTAGCTGAGTTTGGCGCTGCCTCTCAGTGGTTCTAGGGATGTAGCTCTTCCTTTTTAAAACTCCTCGATTGTTTCTTTGTTTTATTTATTTATCATGTGTATATTACACCATTCCTCCAGGATTATCCCATTTTTATCCTCAGAACAACCATAAGATAAAATAGAGCATTGGCCATTGATGTATATGTTGCATTTTTAGCCCATATTTTGGGTGACCTGCATGGGACTTCCCTGCTGTTCCTCATCTTCACAGCAATTCTGTAGGATCCTGACTGGCCCAAGGTCATGCAAAGACCTTCATGGCAGGGTGAAGCTTTGAACTGAGGTCTCCATGGCCCAAATGCAGCACTGTTCCTACAGCATGTACTAGCTTTCAATAGCTACCTGTACTTGCTCAAGACGAGCCAACAGGTACAAATTTGAACCTAGGTTTCCTTGCTCCCAAAGTTCCAACATCTGATCTACCACAAGTTTCTCTTGCTGTTTCTTTTTCTGCTGTTTGCTTGCCTCCTGTTTGAATTTATTTCTTTTTAACACTTTCCTGCTCTAAAGCTGAATATGCCTAGAGGCATGCTGGTTGCCATTATTAAACATGTTCAACTTAATCTTTGCAAGAGTCCATCTTTAAGGGGTAGGGGTGGAGGAAACTTTTATTTCTGTGAGATTTGGAAGTAGATGGGGTTACACAGCATGTGTGATGGGGGACAAACAAGAAAAGCAGATACAGTGGTACCTCGAGTTACAAACTCTTCAGGTTACAAACTCAGCTAACCTGGAAGAGTTACCTCCAGTTGAGAACTTTGCCTCAGGATGAGAATGGAAATCGTGTGCCGGTGGCGCAGCAGCAGCAAGAGGCTGTAATAGGAAAAAATTGCCCTTATTCCCTTATGGGGTACACAAGAGCCCTTGCAAAGTCCTTTGCAGGTTCTCCATTGGTAGGAGTAAAAAACAGAGGCAACCAGAGAAGATTGAGAAGCAAAGCAGCTAGTAAGCTTGATCTTTATTGAAGCTGTTGCAACAACGGTGTTTTTCAGGGGAAAAGACCCAGAACAATGCAGCATGCTCTTATAAAGACATTTCAAAATCCCTCCTGGAGTCTAGCCCACCCCCAGAAACATCATCCAATCAACAGAAGAGATGTAACCCAAGACCACCCCCCCCATACATCAGAGCTACATCACAAAATGGGGAGGGTCAGAGGAGGTAACTTGGGAATTTTCCACACCTGTGCCATCTCTCCTTGACCCCTCCCAGACACACATTTCTGCAAAACAAAAGGTTTCCTCCCTGGCCGGTAGGGCTAATGGCTGTCCATTGTGAGGGAAATGGCCCATCCTCAGGCAGAGACTTCTCACCTCCTCCCTGCAGATGAAAACACTTGGCCAGCTAGGAGTCAAAATGGAGTGAGGCCTGTCTTTCTGTGCTGTTTTCAGACATGTGGCCTTATTTGTTTGGCAAATTAATAACATATTATATATATATAAATAAAAGACCTTAAATTCTTACAACAAGGCCCCATTAGCGAAAGCACACCTCTACAGTATTTAAGATCAGTTTCAGGTTTAATCCGGAATGAATTAAGTTTGTAACTAGAGGTACCACTGTAGTTGGAACTGAGGAATAGATGAATATGCACAAGAGATTAGAGACAAAAGAATGCCCAGAGTAGAATGGGAGTACAGTGGTACCTCTAGTTACAAACTTAATTCGTTCTGCAGGTCCGTTCTTAACCTGAAATTGTTCTTAACTAGAGGCGTGCTTTCACTAATGGGTGTCTGTTCTCATCCTGAGGCAAAGTTCTCAACTCGAGGTAACTCTTCCAGGCTAGCGGAGTTTGTAACCTGAAGCGTTTGTAACTTGAGGTACCACTGTAATGGAAAGGATGAGGAACATCTGCAGGACAGCTGAGTGAGTGAGCTGTCCTGCAGAACATTGCAAAGTTAGGACTTTAATTTGGCAGTCATCTGTGTTAGTTTCCCAGAAAGGGAGTAAATAATCCAGGCAGGACACAGTGCGCAAGCTATCCAGGTGCAGCAATCTGTGTGCAGAAAAGGTGGTGGAAATACTTTTTTTAAAATTCTGTCCTCTGTAACGGAAAATCCCAGGTGTGGAACTGCACAGGCACCTGGCCCTTGGAGATAAGCCCACTGGTTTCTGCGGAGTTAAATAAAAGAAGGTCCAGCCACTGGAGCAAGGACAAGACAGGGTTTATTGCGCAATAGGTTACAGTCAAACTGCACACCGAGAGCAGCGTTACAAGAACTTTTAAAAACTCCTACCATATCCCAGAATACAGTTTGGAAACATCATTACTACATCACTAAAACATCATCACTACATCACGAAAGGGGAGGGTTATACATGATTAACATATAGGAAAAACAAGATTAACATATGGGGAAAACAGAGCAATATCAGGGAGATAGCCCTGAGCAAATGTGAATGGGTGTTAAGTATTGGCAAGGATACCTTGAGCACTTATCTGGGAGAGAACAATGGGATTCTGGTTGAGGGATATCAGCCCAGGTCTCTCATCTACTGGATCAGGGCAGAGAGATTAAGGGCATCACTCCATACCCCAATGTGTTTACTCGGGAGGAGACTTTGCTTAGGTGCCCCCCCCCTAATTTCCGTAACACCTCATACATTGGTGCAGCATTCCTTGCTAAAAAACAAAGCTCTAAGTGTGTGCCTTGGGGGCTACGCTGCCTTCACAAAACTGGCAGCTTCCAATCGCTTCTCCCCGTGGTTTGTGAATGTGCTCTTTCACACACAGCTGCTCCTACTGGCTCAGCAAGCTTCTTCAGCGGGTTTGTGTAGTTTGCCCGTTGCAGCTACTCCAATCCTTTAAACCTGCACAGGCTCTTTAACTGCTTCGGTGGGTGGGGGCTGAGATGCCTTCCCACAAGCCCCTGGGGCTGAACATGAGATCGCCATAGACTTGTAAGGGTAGACAGACACGCAGGGTCCGTTTCCTGGTTTTGACGCTTGGAGAAAATCTACAGACCTTTCGGGAGTTTGCTGTGATTGGGCAGAAACGTCCATCCCTCCCCACCAAGCGATAGTAGCGTAGACAGGAACTCTGTTCATTTTCTGAACTTGCATCTCTTTTTGTATTTAAATTGTTTGTGTAGCTTTTACACATTGAATAGGACCGCATGCCTGCATTTAAGTTAAAGGAGCGCAAGGTTTCTGTAGCCAATTAAGTGCTGGATTTGGGCTGGGAATCTGATGGGTGTTTGTTTCCCGGCTACAGATCAAAACCAACTTCAGCCCCACCGTGTTTGACTTGCAGTATTAATAGTGGTCCGTGTTCCTTCTGGGTAACAGCCTCCCATCTTGCATGAAGTAAGAACTAAGTTAGAAAGGCACAGTCTTGGGTCTTTGCTGTTATCTTTTTGTTTCTGGGTGGGCATGCTGCTTACCATACTTGACTATACTAAAATCTTGGATTTCTTCATCACTCCTCCTAATATCAAACTCAGGTAGTGGGTCCTAACAGGGTTGGAGCTAAAATGATACCACCAAGAAGCAAAAGAGAAGTATTGATATGCTTTAGGGAACCCCAGGTATGGAGAATTATTAATTAATTAATTAATTAATTAAGCCCACCCCCTGAGAAACACACACAGCCCAATGAAGACTGGATAGTAACCACAGAACGCTGAATGTCTGTTGGAAAAGAAAAACTGAGAGAGTGGAATGCCCTCCTTTATCCTTTCACCTCCAGCTTATAATATGGAGGGAATGCATGGCTGACTAGCTGGAGCTCTGAAATGAACTCCTGTTAGTGGTGGTGATACGCTG
Source organism: Lacerta viridis (assembly GCA_900245905.1). Classification (NCBI taxonomy): domain Eukaryota; kingdom Metazoa; phylum Chordata; class Lepidosauria; order Squamata; family Lacertidae; genus Lacerta; species Lacerta viridis. The sequence goes on along the minus strand of OFHU01002609.1, from coordinate 83,752 downwards.
CAACATCTTAGTTGCAGGTGCTTCTGCTTGTTTTCTGTTTATGGCTCTCGCTTCTCCCCTGGGACAGTAAAAGAAAAAGGAACCAGGAAGTTTCAAATCTCTGTGATGGTTGTTGTTGTTGTTGTTGTTGTTTGTTGTTGTTGTTAATTATTTCCTGAGCAGAGGTGACATGATTGCTAAACCATCTATGAGGGTATAGGAATCTAGCTCTTTTTTTTATTTAAGAGACTGAATAAATTATAAATTGAAGGATGAGACGGGGCCATTGCAGTGTTGCTGCAATCTCACATTTGAAATTGTGGCGAGGGGATGCATGCAGGAAAAAGGATTGGGCACCGTCTATTTTGTGTTGGTTTTTGATCCAAATTCCACTCTCCACTTAAAAAAAAATAATAATTCTGGACTGTTACAGGTGTTTTCATAGACAGTACTTGCCTCCTGAGAAGTAAGAGTCAGATTTGTTAAAAAATAAAAATCAATTCTGCAACAAGCTGTATGTGTTTAGCTCCCTCTGGTGTTTAAGTTTTAAAATGACAGGCTGTCAAGTATTTGCTAAATGGTAAGAATGATATGGAAAATGCTGTGTTACATCAGAGATGCTTTCCAAAGTAAAGGTGCAGAAAACTCTCACGGTCTCTTTAGCAGTGTATTAAAAAATAAATCTCTTGCGGGCACAGTTGGACTTGGCATGTAGCTCCATCGTTGCTCAGCCATTTAGCATCCCTTCTTGTATCTTTGGCCCAGACCCCTTCTATGAAATGTCACAACAAAGTATCTCTGAGCATGCACAGAGTGCCTTTTCCTTGTGGGCAAAACTTGATCTCACAATCTCAGTGGTGCTGTTTAGGTAATTTTAGACCCTGGAGTCCCAAACCCTGAACTCACTATGGAGAAGGCCTGCTTTTGGGGTGCTGCTGGATGATTTCAGCAAATTCTTATTTGATAATCTTGGTGACCTTTCTGGTCTTATGTAGGGGGGAGTTCCTTTTGGTAACTGTCACACTTTTAATATCATTGCACCAGCAATCAGAAGTTAGGTGGTAGACTAACATACTCAAATGAAGGCCAATGAATACAAGAAGAACACCATCACCATCATTTCATTGTTTATACTCCATCCATCTGGTTGGGTTGGTTGCCCCAGCCATTCTGGGCGGCCTCCAACACATATTAAAAACATAATAAAACATTAAACATGGACTGATAATATGGACTGAGGAATCTGCACACATATAGTTTCGTGTGTAGGCTTTTCTAGAATTGAAAATCCTGATCATGAAGGATTCTGTAACCCATCAAGGAACCTATGCATGTCCAGAGATGCACTTTGTGCTCCCCCTTCAAACCATCACAGAACACAGGAGTCAGATGGGGCCAGTGACATTATTGAAAGGAGTGTTCTTTCCCATTTAAGACTCCTAAGTATCAAAAGGTGTTGATTTTTTTTGTACATTACGAAGTCCCCCCGTCCCCGGGGCAGCCCCTGAGGGAAATGAATGACAACGTTTTATAAATTGGCCACATAATTAGTTAGGAAGACCTGGCTAGGCATTGGGCGTTTATCCTTCCCAGCCCCCCAGCCGGGGTTCTGGGTACCTTCAGGGTTATCCAGCATGATTGGGAAGTGGGCTAGTCTGGAGAACAATGTTCAAGCAGATAGCCCACCCCCCTATGTTTTGTGTGTACATTACTGTCAATGAATTTTTATAAACCACATAATTAGTTTGTAATTTGGAGCTGCCCAAATACACCTAGGAAGTGTTTTATTGAAGCTCAAGATTATTTCAGTGTGTGGTTTAGTATTGTCCATACTGACGGGCGATAGCTCTTCAGGGTGTTAAGAAGAAGGTCTGTCTTACCAGCTTCTCCCAGATTCTTTATGTACTTCCTTGAATGAAATATATGTATCTTTTGGAGCAAGAGGGCCCTGAAATTAGCTTACAAAATGCCATTTTAGAAACAACAAACCAGTGAATAAAACATCAATTTAATATAAGCAACAAAAACAAAGAATAAGTTACATTTACCCTATCATTGCTATATTTAGTAAGCTCAGATCATGTATCTTAAATTCTACCACAAAAAAGGAATTATTGTTTTTTTGCAAAAGGTATACAATGGAAATTTAAAGCTGACTCTTCCCCATCCTTTATTATTTATGAAATAAACTGAATAATGCTAGAGGACTTGGAATTTAATTTAATTAGAAGTATAATTGCTCATATATCTTCAGTTGGAAGGAAGGATGAAAGGAGTCTGTGAACTGCCAAGGAACTGATAAGGTTCTTTACTGAGTCATCTGCAGTTCGACAGACCGCTCTTCTTCCCAGGCTGAGAGGAAAAATGGTGACAACAGGTAACATTTACTGGGACAGAGTGACTTTTGCAGCTGTTGTTAAAGTTGCAAAACAATGAAGCACAGGACGGAGCAACAGAGAAACTTCTGGAACAACAATGGGATATCAGCTCCACCCAAGGCATGATGGATAACAGCAACAACCGGGGAAAGAAAGACATAACTTCTTACAAGGACAGGAAGAAACACCACGGACAGAATAATTGCCACACACAGGAAGAATAAGGATATAGATTGAGTTCCTCACTTGTAGTTTTAGAAATCATTGAATGTGTCAACACAAATAGAAGTTATTAATATTGCAGTTGTTGTATGAGGATTATTATTATGACTGGAATGTAATTGGAATCAATAAGATTTTGAATGCAGAAATAAATAAAATCATCAAACCATCAAATCTAGCACATGGGGAGCCCACTTTATCTAAATTACATAATTCGGTATTTGAACGATTGGTATTATAAATTGGTATCGTTACAATGAGGCTATTATTGGGCTGTAATTGAAAACTAATAAAAATTATTAATTAGAAACAACAACAATTTCATTTCCAAAACATACACACACTGGGATAAAAACCTGCAGTTACAAGGTTTGTTGGATAAGTCTTTCTGTCAAGTAAATTGTCCATGAATACCTGTCAGGATCCACATTCTTTATGGATAATCTCACATACAATGCTTAATCAAGGCAAATCAAGACTTGCTTTGCTATTGGGGTTTGAGAAAACTTATCTATGAGAAGTATATGCAAAACCTTTCATCCATGATCTTGATGGAACTAAGGCACTCTCATCTTTCTGAACAATCTGCTTATCTTCAAACGGTGGAATATTTTTCCAGCGATCTATCTCTGCAGTTATGGGGCCCATGGACAAGACAGGATAAAGCTTGTGAGAACAGGAGATACGGAAAGTGTGCAATTTACTTCTTGTGTGGACATCATAAAAAGACAGGGTTCTGGAACCTTTTTCCTCATTTAGGAACATTCCTATATTTGTAAGATTTCCAGTCACTTCTAGATGGGTCCTTGGCTCTGTCCAAGCCCAGTAATCTTTCCCACCATCAAGTCCTATGACCCAGTAGCCATTCTCAGGGCGCAGTTTGGCCTTCCCTTTTCCATGAACAGAATGAGAAGCAACCCCTAAGTCCCAGTTTTCTTTTTGGCCAACTTCCACTTCCCAGTAATATTTGCCTTCAGAGAAACAGTGTGCTGCCACAATGAAGGCATGGAGGGTCAATGTATCACTGTAGTAAAAAAGCTTAGAAATACTTTCTGTGTCTGAAACACTTTCCCAATCTCTAGACACTTCCAGTTGTGAGACAGCTAACTCGGGGTCGAAGACCACGTCAACTGCAAAGTAAAGAAAACGGATTTCATTAATTGGACAATGATACCACGTTCAACAAGCTGCCATTGTACCATGTGACAAATAGAAAATTCAATTTGACATCCCATTTCTAGGGATGTTCAATCAGAAGTAAATCCCACGGAGGTCAGTGGGACATACCTCCTCTTGCTTTTCAGAGTATCACGGCTGTGCAGTACTTCCTCTGGCTGCAGGCATGGCTTTCCAGAGGAGCCTTGGCACTGCTCTTACGATCTCCAGAGTGCCTTCCAGGAAGGTGTCTGCCTACTGGAAAAAGGATGCACCAGAGCAGAGGAAGGCGCTTTGGAGATTGTAAAAGTGTCGCGCCAAAACTCCTCTGGCAGGCCGTGCCTGCAGGGCGGCAATGGCAGAAGCGGCAAGGTGTGTGTGGGAGCAAGCAAGCGAGTGGGTGGGAGGGCAAATGGCGCTGGCAAGATGGTGGCTGGAGGAAAACAGGTGGCAGTACAACATACCGGTGCATATCCCCTCAAAAAAAGCACTGGTGACAAATGAAAGAATTTTCCATCTCCGAGGGGCCTTCTGGCGGTCCCCTTGTTGCGAGCAGTGAGGTTACAGGGAACTAGGTAGAGGGCCTTCTCGGTAGTGGTGCCCGCCCCGTGGAACGCCCTCCCATCAGATATCTAAGAAATAAACAACTACCTGACTTTTAGAAGACATCTATAAGCAGCCCTGTTTAGGGAAGATTTTAATCTTTGATCTTTTATCGCGTTTTTAGTATTCTGTTGGGAGCCGCCCAATATTATTATTATTATTACTTTTAATTTATGTATATTTCTCCTAATTTTTAGAATCCTATCCACTGAATTGGGGAGAACATTCCTGTGGTTTTAAACACAAAAGCACACACAAGCAAGGCAGATACTAGTAAGATTGCACCAACCTGCATCCAGCAATTTACTATTTCACTATTTAGCATAGTTTTTTTTTAAAAGTCTGGACATTTTCTTCAGTGCTGCAGAGGAATCTCCTCTGTTTTCATTTAAAAAGAAAATCACTTGCAGCTTTTGATGGCAAGTAAAAGCATTTCCTGGATCTTTATTTCAACTTTTTGGGACTGGAATAGCATGGAAGGATGATTACAAAGGAAGATTTGGGTTTGCTTTACAGGATCATCTGAATAAGCAGCACAACACAAGGTGTGCAGAACTTTCTCATTCTCTCCCACCACTAAAGCCCATTGTCTTTGCTTGTATTCTGCTACTTATATTTACAAGTATGTCTATTGCAGAAGCATCATCTTCCAAAGAACATTGAGGGGGCCCTTTCACGAAGCTTGCTCCGTGCTTGGCTCCACATTTGGCCTCAACAGTGGGGGGGGGCAGCCCCCTAAAATTTTTTTTAGAGAGCTCACAGAACCTCCGCCCCCTGGAGCTGGAGCGTTTGGTCCATTGACTGCTTTATTTTGCAGACAAATGGTTCTTCCCATATTTTTTGTTTCGTTTTGTTATGGTGTTCTGTTTTCTGGTATCTCCCAATGTACCTCTGCAAATACTCAATAAAGTCTAAAAAAGAAAGAAAAAAGTATGTTGTTCTCACCTTTGAAGGAACAGGCCTCTGAAAACTCTGTGAATAAAGGAATGAAGAAAAGTAATTCTTAGTAAGTAGTTATTTTCACATAACAACCAGCAATGTTGGCACAAGCTGTCCAACAAGCTGGCCCACAGCACTTCTCCACACATAAAAGAGGTAATCATGATGGTATATCTATAGATAAATAGATAGATATAGATATATATGTTTATTATTTGAATGTGAATATGTCGAAGGCAAGCTATGAAACTGAGGGGAATCTAGGTAGTGGCAGGTGGTGATCAAGGGAAGAACAAAATGCTCAGGCCAAGTGATCTTTAAAATTCTGTGCCAGTATCATCATTGTGGCTTAATCTAAGGCCCTTCACTAAATGAATGCCCACTATTGAGCATCTTAACCCTCTAAACTGATACCTACTTTTTCATGTGTTTTGCCGCAAACAGAGAAATGGAATACGGTATATGGCTATATTTTAATTGGATCAAATGCTTGTTTGAAAGCAGAAACATTTTATAAGGCATACCTTTTTCTTCCTGCAACTTTCTGTTTTCTTGTAATAGTCCTAAAAAAGAGAAATTTATATGGTTTTCATTCTAAGCAATATCGCCCACCAATCCCCTAATAGAAGGAATGATTCAGGTCCCTTGGGGCGAGTGGCATAGATATGACAGAGGGATTTCTACAAATACCACTGAGAGTGGTATAGGCATTATTTGTATATGCCTTTCAATGAACTGACTGGAAGACTATGGACTCAATCGGTAAAGAAAAAGTGATTTGTGCATTGTATAGGCAATATAACACTGGGACACCAGATGGCAATGTTGAGTCCCGTTTTTGCTAAGCCGATTTCTCATTAAAAATTTTACAATGCGTTTAACTGAAACTTGAAGCTTCTTTGATGCGTCTGGATCCAGCCTGTGAATCAAGTGGGGTGGGGCAGTGTTTGTGTGTGTATGAATTCAACAGTGCTTAGTTTTGTTTTGGCTGTTAGTTTGTTAATGTTGTTAATATTGTTTTGTGGATTATGAGTGCTGTCATGCTTTGTGAATCTTAGATTACGGCTTCTTCGTGGTTCTGCTGTTTAATCTGTTTTGTTAGTTACTTTGTTGTTTTGTTAGTTGTTATAGAAAGTGGTTGTTTTACTGATGAGTTGTAAATTATTTTGTGTGATATATGTTGCGATTGTGATGTTCTATTACGTTATTGTCTGTAAGCCACTTTGTGACTCATGTGAGTGAAAAGCATCATAGAAATATAATGAATGAATGAATGAATCACAACATCTAACATTTAATTTAAAATCTAAAAGGTACGTGAAAAACAAAGGTAACTCTGTTAGCGCGTCAAAAGAAACATCCAGATCTACAATTGGGCCAATACTTTCATTAGGACCGGCCAAAAAAAAATGGCAACAGCTGCAGGGTTTCTTTTGTTGCCTCATCTGTGGACAAGGAAGTCCAAGTAAAGTAGTTATGTGGCAGTTAAGAAACCTGAATACGAAGATGCAGGAGATACTGGGGGGTCGGTCCTTAATAAGTAGAGACAGAACACCATGGAAACTATGCATGGAGTGAGTGGAGCACTCAATCAGACTTAGGTTATTCTCTCACTACCAACAGAGAGTCACAGAGGAGTTGATCAAGGCTACATTCAGCAGGGGACAGTATTTCCATTCGGCTATAATGACCGTTAGCAGCGAAGAGTCCAGCAAGCATGGGAACAGTTATCAGTTCAATTAAGCTTTATTTACAAGCGGGTGGCGCTGTGGGTTAAACCACAGAGCCTAGGGCTTGCTGATCGGAAGGTCGGCGGTTCGAATGCAACAGGGTGAGCTCCTGTTGCTCGGTCCCAGCTCCTGCCCACCTAGCAGTCGAAAGCACATCAAAGTGCAAGTAGATAAATAGGTACCGCTCCGGCGGAAGGTAAATGGCTTTCGTGCGCTGCTCTGGTTCACCAGAAGCGGCTTTGTCATGCTGGCCACATGACCCAGAAGCTGTACGCCGGCTCCCTCGGCCAGTAACGAGATGAGCGCTGCAACCCCAGAGTTGGACACGACTGGACCTAATGGTCAGGGGTCCCTTTACCTTTTTTACAAGCATATTCACAGGGCTGCTCTTGCACACATCCACCACGCATCAAAGATGTTCGAATCTGAGTCTTTCTGGCTATGTTTCCAACAAGATCCGTGCCAAAACCTCTTAAGCCTGCTTCTGTGTTTACGTTCTTCCTATAGGTGTGCCCAACATTGGGACTTGGGACTGAGAGTGTTAATTGGCTCTCCATCACTGTCACTAGAGAGTGGTTCCGGAGTGTCTTCGTCTGGGCTCTCTTCCAGCCCTCCCCCTCCCATTGATAACGGAGTGCCAGGTCTAGAAACGCGGTGTCATTCTGAAAAGTCAAGCCTCCTGTCTCTTCTGCTGGCTGACTCTCCTCTCCTACTCCATCTTCTGCCTCGTTTGCTGGGTCCTGGAGAGCCAGGTTTCTCACATTAGCCCCTAACCCACAAATCAGTTACAGGGAAGTGCTTGGAACCCCTCACCCCAGATAATGTCCTGGGTTTATGTTTGGCTCAGACTGGCAGAAAATGCTTCATAGCACAGGGATAATCTCGATGGTTCATATTTTTCCTTTTAATACAAAAATGACAAAGGCAAGCTACAAAACTGAAGGAAATCTAGGCAGTGGCAGGTGGTGACTGAGGGAAGAACAGGCCCAGCGATCTTTAAAACTGTGTTGGTGTCATCGTCGTGGCTTAATCTAAGGCCCCTAACTAACTGAATGCCTTCCAATGTGCACCTTAACCCTCCAATCTAATACCTACTTCTTTCATGTTTTTGTCACAAACAAAAAGAAATGGAATATTTTAATTGGATCACATGGTTGTTTTAAAAACAGAAACATTTTATAAGGCATACCTTTTCCCTCCTGCAATTTTCTGTTTTCTTGTAATCGTTCTAAAAAGAGAAATGCAAACAGTGAAAAGCATATGGTTTTCATTCTAAGCCATATGGCTGGCAATCCCCTAATAGAAAGAATGACCCAGGTCCCTTAGGGTTAGTGGCATGCCTAGCAGGAGGGATTTGCCCTACAGAGAGGGTTGCTTCCCCTGCTGACAGCAATCATGAGCTGCAGACACAGGACAGACAGACATCTAGTCCGTCTTTGAATCTCCCATACTTCTACAAAATTAGAATTCCAGAATACTAGGCATGAACCCCCCCCCCCAAGAGAGAAAAGCAGCCCTAAAAGTGCTATTTGTGCCTGCTCTTAATGCTGATATTTACTGGCTGGAGTAACACAGGGGAAAGTATGGACCAGGGAAGACATTCACATAACATTTCTCAATCCAGACACCAGTTTCCTAACAGAAACCAGTTTCCTAACATAACTAAGGTATTCATAAACAATTAATAGAACATCAACAAGTATAAAACCAAATGGAACAATTCTTCATAAGATCAACTATCACAAGATCAACAATCATAAGATACAAAACAAAGATACAAAAAAACCCCCCATGAATAGCGAAACGTCCCTCCCCAGCAACACCCCAGTTCAATAGTCCAGAGTGCGAGACTCTTGTAAGTAGATTTTATAAAAGGAGAAGATGGAGTTTCATCCATGTTCAAATCTCAAACCCCCCCCCCATTTCAGCATTACACATATAATTACAAAGAAGAAGAGTGCAACTCCCTTCTGTGTTCTTACTGAAGGATGATTACAAAGGAAGATTTGGGCTGTTCTTTACAGGACCATCTGAATATGCTGCATGACACAAAGTGTGCAGAACTTTCTGATTCCCTCCCACCACTCAAGCTCATTGTCTTGTATTCTGCTAATTATATCTAAAAGTATGTGGTTCTCTCTCCCTCTCCCCCCTCCCTCTGGTGGTCTGTTTTGTGGTATTAAGTGGAATCTCCTATTGTACCTCTACAATAACTTAATAAAGGTTAAAACAAAGTCTACCTTGTTTTTATGGGTTTTCATATACAACTATGCAGAACACAACGTGTTTTGTCACAAGCAAAAGAGAAATGAAATATAGGGTTATATTTTAATCGGATGAAAAGGTTGTTTGAAAGCGGAAACATTTTATAAGGCATACCTTTTTCTTTCTGCAATGTTCTGATTTCTTGTAACAGTCCTAAAAAAGAGAAATGCATATGGTTTTCATTCTAAGCGATATGGCCCACCAATCTCCTAACAGAGGGAATGATCCAGGTCTCTCAGGGTGAGTGGCCTGCCTACAGGAGGGATTTGACTGACTGAGGGACTTTGCACAGATACCGTTTAGAGTGGCATAGTTGCTGGGTGTACATAAGCACCATCCTGCTTTATGTGTGGAGGGGTTGGGGGTGGGGTTGATGGTGTGATTCTGGAGACATTGTTTCACACCACATCCCTCTGATCAGTAGAGCTGATCAAGGCTACATTCAGCAGGGGGCATTGTTTCTATTCAGCCCCTAACCCACAAATCAGTTACAGGGAGGTGCTTGGACCACCTACCCGCACCCCAGATAATGTCCCGGGTTTAATGTGGGTCTCAGGCTGGCAGAAAATGCCTCTTGGTTTAGCAAAGGGGTAATCTCGATGGTTCATATTTCTCCTTTTAAATACAAAAATTGAAAATATGGCCAACTTTTCAGTTGATCAAATGGTTGTTTACAAGCAAACAGATTTTACAAGACATACCTTCTTCTTCCTTTATTTCCCTTTTTTCTTCTTTAACACTCTGCTCTTCATTCTGTGAGCGAGTTCCCTTTTCTCTGGCACCTTGAGATGTGGGGCAGGGGTCGGGGGGAATCACAAGGAAGTCTAATTTAGCTTGGCATCTAAGGGCACCACCAGAATAGAGTACCCTAATGGATTTTTGTATTTGCAACCAACTATGGAATATAGAGCTGTAGGACTCTACGGTAAAAGTCCCAAGGCGAGGATGTAGGAGTGGGTGAATGCTGTGGATTGGGGTAGTCTACTTGTGCCTGTTCAGATATTGCTGGACTCCAGCCTCAGCCAGCATCATCAGGGATGATGGGAATTGTAATCCATCTACAGTACTGTTAAAATCACAGATTAGTCATCTGTGCTATAAGCCATTTGAAGGGGATTGTACCCTCTGTTGATTTTTTTTTGTACACCTGCAGACCTTGTGCAGAGGCAGATCTAGGGGAGCATGACTGATTCGGCCACACTGGGCACAGAGCTTCTAGGACACTGCAGCAGGTGACACAGCTATGAAATCCTACAGAAGGCTGGATTTGGGCGTCACACAGGACACCACTGAAATATGAAAAGCCAGGGTCCACCATTGCCTTGTAATTACTCTGAGCATGTAGATAAATATCTCTTGGGTCTCAATGACCCGGCTTTGGTTATAATATTATCTGCACTCATAGGAGCCAACTCCCTGGGGGCTGAGGGGTCTTTGCCCCCCAATAAAATTGATGGGCATTGCCATGCAAATGGTGTGTGTGCACTGCATCTTGTGATAGATTATGTGGAGAGGGGCTTACCTGGGCCCCCCAATATTTTATGCAAGTTGGCCCCGCTGTCTGCACTCCACTCCTCCCATGAACTCGCTATTAGAGAGAGTGATTTATACGGTACCTTTGTGTTTGAATGTCCAAACAGTGACCGCAAGAGCAAGAAGAGCGAGAAGGAGAAAGACCAATGTCACCCAAAAGGCAGTGGAGGAACAAGAATTCTCTGAGGTACTGTTGCCTGAAAGAAAGAAATGACAGAGAATGAGGGATGCCTTTTTATCTGCTGTGATAGTCAGACAATCAGGCAGTATGATTAATCAACTGAAAACCTTTCCATCGATTAAAAATAGGTTCCTAATTGATCAGGCAGCAGATATTTTAAAAAATGTTAACCATTTTAAATGGAACCACTTGAGTTCTGAGATTTTTGGAGTCATTGCCATCTATCCAGGGAATCAGTATCAGTCGTGGCAGCAGGAACTCCAAGGAGGGCAATGGAGAAGACTCTGGTAACACATTCAACCAGGTCCTTTCTTTGCTGATTAGATTATGATGTCGCAAAGAGAGTAGTGGGAAATATAGTTGTAAGGGGGCCTGTTTTCCTTTGTTTACCCCCCCCCCCTGTGCCCACATCAACGAACCAAAAAAGATAAAATGCATCGTGCCACTTTAATTCACCCTAGTAGATGACCCAGGTTCCTGCTCAGTTTGCTGAGCAGTCAATAAGTGTTAATGATCAAATTCAAGGCCACTGCTTTCCCCTCTTATGGCTCTTCATCTTTAAACCAGTCTTGGACTGGGAAGCTTTTCAAAGCTTTTCAGTCCTTCAAATATGACTGTCCTTTGTGAAAGAGAGGTCATCTCTGGTGATTACTGTAGCTTTGAATTTTACACCACAAGTTCAAAAGTTAGGCCCAAGCTATTTCCTCCGTGCCCGTTCTACTTTGTGATTCATACCTTTTGAAGATTCAACAACCAGAACAGTTTGTGTCTGAGCACCCCAGTCTTTGGTCTTGACAATGCAGCTGTAGCTTCCTTCATCAGCCTTTTTGGCCATTTTCAGCATCAAGGAAACATTTCCAGTGTCCAGTCCCTCTGTGGCAAACACTGCCCTGGACTCATAGCCTTGCCCAAATGTTTCCTGGCCAGTGAAAGCTGTGAACTGGTAGATGTTCTCAGTGTTGTCATCTACAGTTTTTTTCCACTGAACTTCCACGTTTTGTGGCAGAGCCCCAGAAGAGCTCTGGCATGGCAGGATGACATCTTGGCCCACATACCCAATGACAAATAGGGCAGAGTTCAGTTCAAAATGGTCTGGGGGAAAAAAATAACAAATATTAAAGGCAACAACAGCACCAACATATCTGAGGTTGAAACGTTTCCCCAAATGGTACACCTTGCGGTTTGGATTCCCTACAGAAGGGGCAAATATTTTCCCTCCACATGACTTTGTGTACATGGAGGTGAGCGGTGAGATTGGGGAATATTCCGATTGAGTGGAACAGGCAGCCTTTACAAGGATCTCACTGGATTTATGGGCCAGACTTGTCTACAGACATTTGGCGCACTTGCACTGAATACCATTTTTAAGGTGCATTTTGAGGTTATTTGCTGATGGCTACACTATCTGATTATCACTCTAGTGGAAGGCATGAATTAAACGCCTTGCCCAGTACAGTGGTCCCCGCTAGACGAATGCCTCGCTAGACGAAAAACTCGCTACCGGCATGAGCGGAGGCCCCGCAGCGAAAAAGTCAATGGGGCTCCACGAAAAATTTTCCTTTTTTTTTCAGCGGAGCGCGGCTCATTGCCGCTTCGCTAGCGAAAAAACCGCTGGACACTGAGGTCCACTCCCATCATTTAGTTCTGAGGGCCTTCTGGTGGTTCTCTCACTGCGAGAAGTGAAATTACAGGAAACCAGGCAGAGGGCCTTCTTGGTAGTTGCACCCACCCTGTGGAACACCCTCCTGTGAGATGTCAAGGAAATAAACAACTATCTGACTTTTAGAAGACATCTGAAGGCAGCCCTGTTTAGGGAAGTTTTTAATGTTTGATGTTTTATCGTGTTTTTAATATTCTGTTGGGTGCCGCCCAGAGTGGCTGGGGAAACTCAGCCAGATGGTGGGGAAAATAACAATAACAATAATAATCATCATCATCATCATCGAGTTACTGTATTTACAGTAGACTCTCTTCAGCTGGCTTTTGGCCTGTTTGCACTCTTTGTGAAACCAGCTGGAAGATCCCAATGATCTTTGTGAGCCACTACTCTTGATCTCAGCTCTCAAGTGGCCTTGCAGTCTGTCAGTCAAGGTCTTAAATAAGTTCATAGCCTCAACAGCAGAGGTAGCTGAGATGATAGAAGCAGGAAAAGCCTTTAAATCACCTGTATGAAGGAGGTGAGTGTGTGTAGCTCAGTAGTAGAAAATGCAGGTCTGAGATTCTCATTGGCAGGTAGAGTTGGGCGAGAACCCTGTCTGAAATTCTGGAGAGCTGCTGCCACTCAATGCAGACAATATTGAGCTAGATGGATCAGTGGTCTGAATTCAGTATAAGGTTAGGCTGCTATCAAGCAAAACTGCAGTTTGCTCACTGAACTCTTCTCACGCCAAAGCCTCATCCGTTACTGAGACATCCTCCTGCTTAACAGTGACTGCCCCCTTGTCTTTGAACATTTCATTGCTTACTCCTACTTGAAATGAGAGTAAGGTGTAGGGAGGCAAAAATAATTACAGTGAACAGCTATTCAGCAGGGCCACTGCAGCTCCTAGTTTCCCCATGAGAATCACTCGATTTATAATGAGAAAAAAATCAAGATGAAGGCAGACATCTTTCCAAATTATGCTACTGCTTCTCCACCGTCAAGTAGGAAAGGAGAAATTGAAAAGGTCCACCAATGAGAACCCCATGTGCACATTGATTTCTGTGTCACAACATGCCTAAAAGTCCTTCTTCGCAAAGTCTATGGCCAGGGGTGTAGCAAGGGGGGGCGGGGGTTGGTTCGGCCCGGGTTCCAGGGGAGGGGGGTGACACTTTGGCTCCCACCCCACCCCGCCGGGCCCCGAATGGGGGCATGCCGCCTTTCCCCCCCTTCCAGTGGCTATTTTTTGGCACAGGGGCGGGCCAGTGAGGAGGGAGCGTCACGCTTGTCGCTGCCATGACACCCTCTCCTCGCTGGCCCACCCCCCACCAAAAAAAAGCGATGGAAAGGGGGAATTTCCCCTTTTCAGTGGCATCCACGTTCGTCGTGACGTCACGACGACGTCATGATGAATGCGTCCTGACCCTCCCCCAGGGGGGTGCCTCTGCACCGCCACTGCCCTGGGCAGCGCAGAGCCTTGCTACACCCCTGTCTATGGCAACATAACATTTTGCTGCTGCTGCTCTACACTTTTTACCTGATGAAGGGATCAGTGCCAGGACTACAATGTAGAAAGAACCAAGAATGAGTTGGACAATTTCTTGAGATTTATGGACCCCCATCCTTCTTTAGACAGCTCCGATCTGAAATATGAGCACCAACAAACATAATTAGGAGCAAACGCTTTGTGTTTTGAAGCCCCTCTCTGTTACATCTCCATCTATCCCAACAAATCATAGCAATCCAGGTGTCAAAGCCAAGGAGAATAATATGCTTGGATTCTGTGAAGTTTTTTTTTGGGGGGGGGCTTGTTAAAAAACTCCTTTTTGTCAATAGCTACTTCCATATGGAAGTTTAATGTAGCAGGGATTTAGAAGTCATTCTTGTTAATACAGTGGTACCTCGGGTTACAGATGCTTCAGGTTACAGACTCTGCTAACCCAGAAATAGTACCTCGGGTTAAGAACTTTGCTTCAGGATGAGAACAGAAATTGCGTGGCGGTGGCGCAGCGGCAGCGGGAGGCCCCATTAGCTAAAGTGGTACCTCAGGTTAAGAACAGTTTCAGGTTAAGAATGGACCTCCGGAACGAATTAAGTTCTTAACCCGTGGTACCACTGTATGCAGTGGCGGAGCTTCATTCTCTGACACTGGGGACGGGGAGCAGGCGGGGTTGGGGGTGGCACACATCCCGGGGGCGTGGCGTGCCGCCCAAAGGGTCATGGAGCGCATTCTAGGGGTGTGGTGCTCATTCTGGGGGCGTGCCGTGCTGCCCGTAGGGGCGTGGCGTGCATTCTGGGGGTGGAGTGCGCTGCCCGTGGAAGTGTGGCACGCGTTCTGGGGGTGTGGCGCACAGCGCAGGCAGGGGGGCAGCGTGATGGAACCCCACCAGGATCGCGCCAATGGGGGTGGTGTGCTCCCATCGCCCCCACCTTCCTCCGCTCCTGACTGTATGCACAAGACACATCTCTTTACCTTGGCCTTTGACACTTCAGATATTTACTTTTGGGGCTGATCTTATTTTTCTGGTTGTAAAATGTTTTACTGACTTTTCATAATGCATTTTTACATTGTTGAAATCTGACCTCAGACCATAGGGTAAAGTACAAGTGGAGTGGCGTGGGGCGTGGGGAGTAACGAGAAATGTAAAATAATGATTATGACAAAAGTATCAAAATCAACAATAATAATATCTGCTGGCATTCCGCAGCTAGGGAGGTTTTGGATGGTGAGGGGTTTTGAAGAAGAAATCCTGTCATGCACTTTCTGAGGTATTGCAGTGACAATAAGGGACATTACAGTGGTACCTCGGGTTACAGACGCTTCAGGTTACAGACTCCGCTAACCCAGAAATAGTACCTCGGGTTAAGAACTTTGCTTCAGGATGAGAACAGAAATCGTGCGGTGGCAGCGGGAGGCCCCATTAGCTAAAGTGGTACCTCAGGTTAAGAACAGTTTCAGGTTAAGAACGGACCTCCAGAACGAATTAAGTTCTTAACCCTAGGTTCCACTGTACCACATGAAAAATGGGGACCTAAACAAAATTTTGCAGAGCATTCCTGCTCCCTAACATGACTGCTGCTGCTGCTTAGGAGTCTAGTCAGTCTGGAGCAAGAGCCATATAAAGCTTTTTTTTGCAGTTTATAGAGGGAGGGAAGCTTTCAGGAGTTGAAGCGAAATGGATACATTTTTATTTTCCGTCTTCCTGAAACCATGCAGTAAATAAACCCATAGGGATTAGGTTTGCAGTTGGTTGCCTCCCTCAATCTGATAGTTTTTTTGTTGTATAGTACTGGGTAGGGATGGGAGAGAAATTTGGTTTGGTTCATATTTCAATGCGAATCTACTTAATCTGCACTTGCTAAAAAGACACACAAACTGAAACGCAGCGATCCTTCAGAGTTCACACTGACTCTTGTGATGCAGTTCTGTGTACAAAATCTGTGTACAAAAATGCACACGTCAGGAGGAAAGTGAGCACTAAAATGTCTGGATCTTGTTGGCTGTTAGAAAACATACTGTGTAAACCTCTGCAAAGTACACATACCTTACACCAGCATTGAGCATTGTACATTCATTCATTGGGGGGGAAAACCCACTTCCTGGATACTTTCTCAGACGTAACTTCTATGTATTTTGCTGAGGAAAGAGAGAAATGAGAGAGGAAAAGATAAATGCATTAAAATGCAGCATTTTGTAAGAAATTGCAGGATTGATACAGGATAGATACGGATAGTGGCTAACATTGTGTGTAGACCACCTCCCCAACCAGCAGGGGTAGTGTACTAGATGCAGAGGAAGTGGGGTGTGTGAATACAGCCCTCCCCTTTGGAATCTGTTTCAGTTCCTCCCACTAAAGAAGAGTTTGGATTTGATATCCCGCTTTATCACTACCCGAAGGAGTCTCAAAGCAGCTAACATTCTCCTTTCCCTTCCTCCCCCACAACAAACACTCTGTGAGGTGAGTGGGGCTGAGAGACTTCAAAGAAGTGTGACTAGCCCAAGGTCACCCAGCAGCTGCATGTGGAGGAGCGGAGACGCGAACCCGGTTCCCCAGATTACGAGTCTACCGCTCTTAACCACTACACCACACTGTTGTAGGTGACTCAAGTTCTTCAAATCTGTTCCACATATCCTCTCTTCTGTTTCTTCTCTCTCTTCTACAGGCAAATGATATATAAAACTGCTTAAGAAATTCAGGAAAAGGTAATTTGAGACTAGGACATAATTTAACCACAGCTTTAATCCGAATTGATTTCAGGTTAGAATATCCAAGTATACACTTAATGTTCCTGCTGACAACAATGGAAATTATGTTAGGTCATTAATTTTGACTGTATTGTGTCCTTACATTGTGTGGACGGTGAAAATGCTCAAGGGGACGATCATGTGAAGAAATCCCACTTGCTGACTGTGATAATGCACTTTGAATTATCCATAAAAGCAGCTATGCTGTCACACCCTTTGACAATACTGTACAATAATATCAATTTTTTAAAAAGAAAAATACAAAGAAAAAGGTACCTTTTCCTGGATTTAGAAGAAATCAAGATTGTGATGAAAACTCTCTGCCCTTGACTACCAGAAACCAAACTGTGGTTGGTACGGTATTTGTTTTGCTTTTGTTCTTGAGAAGAGTGAGAGCAGGTTCAATACTGCTGAACCTTGGCCAGAAAAAACAGATAAAATTACAGATTAATTTAGGGGAAGGGCTGAAGCTCAGTGGCAGAGGATTTCTCTCACAGGCAGATTTAGCACATGCTGATTTTATGCAAATATGTGTCCTCTTTTGCCTCTTTTCTGGTGATGTGTAAGAAACCTTTCCTCCTCTTCAGTTGAGAGCAACCGCCTCCCAGCAATAAAACGTAATGTTTGCATTAGCAGAATACTTGCCAAAATGGTAAATGGTGTATTGTAGAGGTAGGGTTTGCTTACTGCTAAGATCACTGAAAACCGTGGCTCACTATGAAATTCCTGCTAGTAAAGGCTAGTAAAGGCTAGTAAATTCCTGCTAGTAAAGGCTAGTAAAGGCACAGGTGGGGGGAGCTCCTGACAGTGCTGTTTGCAAGTGCCGTCTTTTAACTGGAGAAAGAAAATGACAACTGCTGCAGAGAGGATCTGCAAAAGATGCAAACGGACAAAAAACATGCAGTCTGGGCAGGGCAGAACCCTAATTTGGAGGGTTCAAGACCTTCCCTACTCATGGGACATGTTTGCAGGCATCGCTGGTGGTGGAAAAGAAAAACATTGGAAGGAAGCCTTGCTCTGAGCACTTTGTGTATATGACCATGACCTGTGGCCCTCGCCCTCCAGCCCTGATGTTCACCTCAGCATGCATGCCAATAATAAGAGCACCGCCAATGACACCTGAAAAGTGTAGACTGGCCAAGGGTGACTTTAACCCAACACAACCTCATCTGATTACCCCGTCACTCCATCCAGTTGACGTCTTCTTTAAATAAAACCAAAACTCAAAACCAGCCCTCTGCAGATCCTCAAGAAATAAGTCACAGCCTGCCTTGGAATGGTGGGGAAGATCAGTGTGGATCCTCCCATGAGGAACGTACCCCAAACAAAGTCCTTAACCAGGCAATTCACCTTTCTGCGGGCCCTCTCCAGCTTGATTGGTAGGTGTGCCTCTCGCCACACACAAGGCTCCAAGAACTCAGACCAAACCAAGGAAAGAAGGTACGGATCCAGCAAAGGTCCTTCGTAACTCGCTAGGATGTTAATTCCTGTCC
Organism: Lacerta viridis; assembly: GCA_900245905.1. NCBI lineage: Eukaryota > Metazoa > Chordata > Lepidosauria > Squamata > Lacertidae > Lacerta > Lacerta viridis. The sequence goes on along the minus strand of OFHU01002609.1, from coordinate 65,389 downwards.
ATTGGATGAAATAATTCTCACTCAAATGGATGCGTAAGATGTGGGGGAAGAACCCAGGCACCTCAAGGTGAGAAAATGTGGCCAGCAGCTCTCCTCAAAGCATGCTTCTCCCAGTTACGCACTGGAAAGTACCGGTAATACGGGAGGGAAGATGTAACTGCATACCAACAGCCGATGATGCAGCCTTCCATTGCACACAGAACAAAATAGATTGCTCTCATAGTGTCAGCCTCTGGCAATGGGCCCAAAACTGTCTAAAGAAAGGAAAGAGTTACAACACAGTATGTAACCTGGAAACACTGAAACTCTTGATGTCCTTGATACGATCTGTAGGGATGCCCGTCAAGCCACAGCCATGGCTCCAATATGGAATGAATGCATTCCAAACTGTCACATCATCTGGTGATGTAGGGCCTGGGGCAACTTGTCCCAAATGGAAACTGCATCATTGCTGAGGAATCCTGATTAACCCAAAGATAAACGTGACCCATAGGCCTATTGGCCAAACAAGCCATGAGGGCCATCATGGGCCATATGTACAAACGGGCAACTATCAAGCATGACCTTGGAGCCAAAGCCTTGCTGGTCCACGATAAAGCACTTCAAGACTATATGCTGCCACCCACCTGTAACAGGAACGTCCCTAAACAGCAAGACCTGCAGGAGGAGTCTCACTGGGAGGGAGGGAGCAGCTCACCCAGCCACATTTTAATTGGAAGCATACCTGTCTGTCAGGTAGTTTCTCATTTTAGGCTGTCTGTCAGTGTGCTTTTCACTATGTTTTTATCATTGATGTTCTGTAATATATTTTTAATGTTGTACACCACCCTGAGAACTTTAGATAAAGGGTGATATATAAATTGATTGATTGATTGATTGATTAATAGTAATAATAACAATACCTAAATCTCACTAATTGCATGGATTAAGAGAAAGTATGAAAGCTGTGTTGGCAAAATCCTCAGAAGGGGAACAGTAAAACAAACAAACAAACAAACAAACAAACAAACAAACAAACAAACAAAAAAACTTCAGAATGTATTTTAGGCTGATTGTAGAACTGACCACATTGCTACAGCATAATATTTATTTTGAGACATGAGCTCATTTTTTCTCTTCCTTTGAGGTTTCTGTTAACGTACTGTTTAACCTGTTAGCTTAATGGTTTTTTAAATAGCTTGTGCAAACACATACTATCCAGACTCATCTCTGCCTGTAATGTGGTCGCTATGTCTGCAGAGAAGGGTATTTGCTCTTGCACTCTGGTGCAGCTTGTGGGCTTCAAACATGTATCTTGCGGTTGGACACAGTGAGAACAGAAAGCTAGGCTAGAAAGGCCTTTGGTTTGTTCCAGCAATGCTCTTCTTATGTATCTGTACATGACCTAAAGGCTATATAACAGTTCTTGAAAGAGGAACGCTAACAGCTACATAAATTGAAAACTATGATGAAATTGAAAGAAAACTCCATGTGGCATTAGATTAAGCTTGGATGGAAGAGTCTCAACTTCTTCAGTGGTATTTTCTCAGGTGGACTCAGCAGAATTTCCAAAGATTCTTTTAAAAACCTAGTTTTACAAGATACAGTGGTACCTCGGGTTAAGTACTTAATTCGTTCCGGAGGTCCCTTCTTAACCTGAAGCGTATACTTAACCTGAAGACCACTTTAGCTAATGGGACCTCTTGCTGCTGCTGCGCCACCAGAGCACAATTTCTGTTCTTAAGCGGAGTTCTTAACCTGAAACGTACTCAACCTGAAGTGTACTTAACCCGAGGTACCACTGTAAATCCAAGCTGTGTTTTAATGCCTAATATTTTCTCCCTCACCTCAGCATACACACAGACTTGTAACAGGTGGTCCAAGCAGGCTGAAAGACTGAGTGTTCTAAATAAGGCCACAGTTGCCTTCTCTTCCAGGGAGAAAAATATGGTTGCTGCTATCATTATATGCTTGAGAGAACAACAATGTTTTCACCTGGGATCTAAGAGTTAGAAGATCTGGTGCTAGTCAAGTTTTACTGAGAAGGGACATTCAACCAGGGATGCCAGCAGGATTTCCTGGGCTGAGTACCACTGCCACACAAGCATGGGTGTAGCCAGGACGGGTGTAGCATGGGGTGTGGGGTGGCAGAACCTGAGTTAGTTAAGTATTTTTTATTGATTTACTTGATTCGGAACTACTTCTATATACATACAGACCCTCCAAGAGTCCCTTTTTCCAGGGATGTCCCTGATTTAGAGAAACCATCCCAGTTTCTGATTTGATCCTGGAATGTCACACTTTTCCTTAGAATGTCCCTATTTTCATTGGAGAAATGTTGGAGGGTATGGAGTTATACGCCCCCGAGCTGTCTGAAGGAAATCCTGTATAGGATGTTTTTAAATGTTTAATGTTTTATTATTATGTTTTTATATATGTTGGAAGCCCTGGGGCAACCCAGTAAGATGTGTGGGGTATAAATAGTAAAATTATCATTATTGAACGAGACACCCCTATTTTCATCAGAAGAATGTTGGAGGGTATGTCCGTATATAAACTTAGGAAAGCCTGCCTGTTGCAAAGGTAAAAGGGAGAGGGGAGAATAATTCATAGACCTTGAGCTCCTGGGTGGAAAAGCAAGACATTCTGAGCACATGCAACTTCACAAGTCTTAGCAGAACATGCTCAATATTTTGCCCTCAATGATTAAAATAAAAGTATCATTGTTTATAGGAATTTTAACTTTATGCCCCTGTAATTTGTTCTATGATTTTATGGTTGTCTCTGTTGACAACCCTCCTCCCCCAACTTGTCACTCTGTATTAATACACCACAGTCCACTGATGACCAGCTGACTAGTAGCCTCTGTGTGTGGGACACACAAAGGTAAAGGGGTGCACTACATTATTAACATTTCCCTCTGATTTCTTTCAACAGTGTTACTGTTGAGTGCAACATTCAAAAGCCAGCTAATTCTATTTTACACTACAAAGGGTGCACACTTGGGGAGTGAATGGAATAATGTGAAAGCGTGTTCTCCTTCATGGAGAGCACGTGTTGCGGTCGGGGCTAGCAAGTCACCCCTCTGCTGCTGGGCGGGTTTGTATGGATGGCCACTACTGCGATTGGGCTCTGGCTGTCGTTGGGGAGATTTCTATGTTGCAACTTGTTGATGGACAGTCCAGAGCCTATAAATGACCCTGCACTCAGCGTCGGAGCCCTCCTGGCTTCGTGCATCGGATCGCCCGCCCTCCCGCCCTGTTATTAGGCCTCTGCGTTGACCTTGCTATGCCTGTCATGGGGTCGTCTGCGTTGTAGCAGGGGCCTGGTAGGAATTTTTCCACTTGGCTGATTGGCTGGTGCCATTTGGTTTTCGCCTACTGCGTAGCAATTAGTCACAACTTGTAAGGTTGGCGGTTAGGCATTGGTTATAAATTGGTTTAGGAGGGGCAGAGTTGGCTGTGGTTGCCCCTCCTATGCTGCGAAGGGGCAGGTTGGCTGTGGTTGCCCCTTCAAGGCTGCGGCGGCGAGGGGAATTCCGTTAAAGGAATCCAGGGGCTCACCATGCTTGTCCGTTTCCCCCGGTCGGGGGACAGGGCCCACGCAAGAGCCCCTGGGAGCATTTGGGGAGAACGGGCGCACATTCTCTCCCCAAAGCGTTTTCCCCTATACTGACTCCACAGGCGGGTGGATGTCAGTTCTGTCCCCAGCGGGACAGATAGTCTTAACCAATGCCTAAGCAACCACTCACTTATTTTGTATTCAATAAAGTTGTGGCCAAATTAATGCCAAAAACCTTAAACTTATATCTGGTGTGAAGTGTGTTTTACTTGAGGGGTGGATTGGGGACCTCGACACGCAACAGTAATTAAACAGACATACAGGTACACAGGGCAGACTCTCATCTTCAACACAGCCTTAGGCTAGCAGGAACAGCAAAGGTGCTTCTGGTGCCTTCATTATACAGTGGTATCTCGGTTTAAGAACTTAATTCGTTCTGGATGTCCATTCTTAACCTGAAACTGTTCTTAACCTGAGGTACCACTTTAGCTAATGGGGCCTCCCGCTGCCGCTGCCGCAATTTCTGTTCTCATCCTGAAGCAAAGTTCTTAACCCGAGGTACTATTTCTGGGTTAGCAGAGTCTGTAACCTGAAGCATCTGTAACCCGAGGTACCACTATACAGCTTCAAGCAAATGCTGAATACCCATTTCTTTATCCTGGTCTTTGACATTTGAGGTGTATATTTTTAGGAACCGCCTAATTTTTGTGGTTGTAAGTGGTTTTAAACTGTTTTTCAGGTTGTTGTTTTTAATCTTGTAATCCATCCTGTGACCTTAGGGTGAAGGGCAGGTAAATAACGACGACAACAACAACAACAACAACAATTAATAAATGTTATGTTCGTCATTGTGGTGTTACGTTAGTCACAAGAAATACTGTTTGTAAAACACATCTCACCACATTTTCTTAATGCTAAGAACCTCAAAGAATGTAATAAGGTTAAAACATACAGATTTCTCTTTTCATTTTTTGGGGTGAAGTTTTTTATATTATTATTTCATTTTATAAAATGTATAAAAAAGAGAAGACAATGGTAACGAGAAGAAAACTAACAAATAAGAAACATAACTGTAAAATAGGCATGTAGAATGAGTAGTTGCACATAAGTTATAATAACAAAGTACAAGGAAAGAATATCCATGTTATCAGATCATCAAGTATGGTTCCAGATTTGACGACGGTTGCCTTGAAAATGAGCACAACCGGATGCCTTCATCTGCCCCAGCTGCAACAAAACACATCTCTCCTGTGTCAGTCTCTACAACCACAGCAGTTACTGTAACTCTCCAGCAGTTTGACCTCACCCCTGAAGGCACACCCTTCAATTGTCTTTTGAGACAGATGGTTATAAAATACCTTTAAATATAATGTGAATTGAATTCCTCTCCCAACTCTTATGAAGGTAGAAGGAAATTTAGGAAGAAGGAAATGAGCGTACTTTATCCCAGTTTAACTTAATGCCATACCAACTTCTTTTGTATAGAATTTAGAAAATCCTTGTCTAAGAAACACACATATATATTTGAAAAAAATGCTAGTGCAGGGACCCATAAAACTCCATGAACATTTTTTATCACTGTTTCTCAGACAAGGACTTTCTAAATTATCTCAGGCAGGAGAATATTCCAAGGACTAAGGTATTTATATATGACTCTATTGATCTCCATCTTAAAAACACACAGCATAAATAACCATGAGCAAATGTGTTTGTTGTGATTCCAGATATAGAGATATGACTTAAAATAGCTACCTCAGATTAAGGTTGAGGCTAAGAATGCCATTGTTGCCCAGAAACCAAGCCATTGAATCCTGTCTCAAACTGTGTGTGAAATTGGATTAACTGAAAATTCTTACCCACAAATTAACAGGCTCATTATCAGGCAGTGAATTCAGGTGGTGGGGGGATTAGGTCTCTCTCTGTGTGCAAAAATCTTTGCAAGATTTGAGGGCTCCCCACTGGAAGTAAAAGTATTTCAATATTTTTTTATTAAAAAAACACCCTTATTCTTCTTTGCGGACATTGCAGTCCCATTTAAGAGTTCTGTGACTGTGCAGCTCAACATTTTGAAATGTTCTGTAGCTAGACATCAAAACATATTTAGACAACCAAAAAAAGAAAATGCTTAGTACACAGATGTAGGGGGGGACTTCAATAATTTACTGTATCTAATTTTATTTATTTTTTATTTACAAGAAATCTACAATTCAACCCACAACAATGATGCCTGAATTGTTTGTTTGTTTGTTTACATTTTCATTTTACAATTGTTATTGCAAAGATTTTACATTGTGTGCTAAAGGGCATTTCAGGAAGAAGAGCTCCTAAATGGCAAAGTCAAGGGTCAATAACATTTTGGATGTTCATTGTTGTTTCTCTTTAATAGTAAAATGCAAGACTTCTTAGCTATGCCTGGGAAATAAGAGCCTTTGCAAAGACAGAAAGGGATGCCAAATTTTTCTGGCGGCTGATGGACCATTGACCATAGCTGTCAACCTTTTCCTTTTTTGTGGGAAATTCCCTTATTATAGCATTAGGAAACAGCAGGGAGGGTTGACAGCTATGTATAAAGCAGTGGGGAACAGCAGGGAGGGTTAACAGCTATGCCATTGACAGCTGGTTGGTGTGCTGGATTCAGTGTATGGGCTGCAGGTTCCAACCTGTGGTTTAATTATTCTGTGAATCAACTCTCATATGGATTTTAAAACTTTTATTGATGCATTTGCAAGCCTACAGCCTGAAGCAGAAGTTCTGGACACTTAAGTGCTTTTACTTGGTCTCTTCATTAGCTGTTCCCTGTTATTCATCTCTGGCTTCATGACAATAATATAGCATTTGGGGAAGAAGATGCAGCCTAGCAGCCCAGCACTGGAACCTAAGATGGAGAAGATCTCCACAGCCACCATGTGTTTTCCTTTGGTGCTCAAATAAGAGGGAACAAAGGACAGCCAAACACTGCAAAACACCAACATGCTGAAAGTGATGAATTTGGCTTCATTGAAGCTGTCAGGCAGTTTCCTGGCTAGGAAAGCCACCACCAAACTGACAATGGCCAGGAAACCCAGGTACCCAAGCACACAATAAAACAGAGTAGGTGCCCCTTCATTACATTCAAGTACAATTTCTTCACTCATAGAGTGCATATCGACATCTGGGAATGGTGGGGAGGTTGCCAGCCACACCGTACAGATGCCTGCTTGGATAAGGGAGCAAAAAAGAACAATGGAGTTGGCCAGTCTTTTCCCTACCCACTTCCTCATACTGGATCCTGGTTTGGTGGCCATGAAAGCCAGAACCACAGTGATGGTTTTGGCCAGCACACAGGAAACAGCCACTGAGAAGATGATGCCAAAAGCTGTTTGTCGGAGGAGACAGGTCACCATATGAGGCTTTCCAATGAAGAGCAATGCACAGAGGAAGCAGAGCAGGAGGGAGACGAGGAGAGTGTAGGTGAGGGTTCGGTTGTTGGCTATGACTATTGGTGTGTCTTGGTGCTTCACAAATGTTGCTAGTACCAGCACTGTGGTTAAAGAAAAGGAAAGAGAAAAAATGGCTAAATTGATTCCCAAAGATTCTTCATATGACAAAAAGCTTATATCCTTAGGAATGCATGAATCATGTTTTTTGCCCGGATAGTGGTCTTCTGGGCATTTAATGCAGTCAGCCATGTCTGAAACAAAAGAAAAGTTGTGGATTTGGTTTTTCAAATCTTCATTTCATACCCAACTTTAGAAAAATAATAATAATAATCTTTTGTCAAATACAGTGGTACCTCGGGTTAAGAACTTAATTCATTCTGGAGGTCTGTTCTTAACCTGAAACTGTTCTTAACCTGAAGCACCACTTTAGCTAATGGGGCCTCCCGCTGCTGCTGCGCTGCGCGATTTCTGTTCTCATCCTGAAGCAAAGTTCTTAACCCAAGGTACTATTTCTGGGTTAGCGGAGTCTGTAACCTGAAGCGTCTGTAACCCGAGGTACCACTGTACTCTTTTTCATTTTAAAAAACAAAACAAAAAACACCAGAGGTTTTCAAAGAGGTTTTGCACAGCTGATATCCAGTGCTTTTTTTCTGGGGGTACACGGGGTATGCATACTCCTAAACATTTTGTGAATCTTTGTCCATTTATTGTATTTATTTCCCCTGATTTTGAACTATAAAATGGTGATTCTCTTGAGTCAAAATGAGAGTACCAGAGTACCCCTAAACATTTTTTTTTAGAAAAAAGCACTGCTGATCTCTCTCTCTCTCTCTCTCTCTCTCTCTCTCTCTCTCTCACACACACACACACACACACACACACACACACACACACACCCACACCCACACACCCACCCACACCCACCCACACACCCACACACCCCAACCCAATTATTGAAAGGGTATCTTGAATATTACAAGAATTTCCTTTCAAATATGGATGTGTGTTTTGAATTACAATGCCAGTCAAAAGCATTTATTTATCAGATTGGGTCAATTCGAGTAATTCTCCTCTCCCCACCTCTTGTGCACATGGCATTTCTTACCATTCTGGTCTGAAATCTTCCCTTCTGGGCATGGGGCACAATCGTAGCAACAAAATGGTTTCCCCTCCTTCTTTTTCCTGCTGTAACCAGGATGGCAACGGTCATTACACACAGAGAGGGGCAGCACCTATTCAATGATGGAAGAGGAAATTATTTTCCAATCGGGAAATTTGCTTGGGGAATTTGTGTCTCACTGGTATGGAAATGGCCTTAAACACATTACAGTGGTAGAAGAAGAAGAGTTTGGATTTGATATCCCGCTTTTCACTACCCGAAGGAGTCTCAAAGCGGCTAACATTCTCCTTTCCCTTCCTCCCCCACAACAAACACTCTGTGAGGTGAGTGGGGCTGAGAGACTTCAGAGAAGTGTGACTAGCCCAAGGTCACCCAGCCAGCTGCATGTGGAGGAGCGGAGACGCAAACCCGGTTCAGCAGATTACGAGTATACCACTCCTAACCACTACACCACACTGGCTCTCACACTGGTAGCTTTGAAGTTCCAGAGATCATACAGGATGCCAGAGACAGGCACTGCTTTTCTAAGGTTGATCAGTTGTATAGAATTGCAGTGCTTTGACCAGGTTTTAAATTACTGGTGCAAGATTCCCCCCCCCCAACCTTAACTCTGTCTCGACTGAAATGAAATAAAAATAATTATATGTCTTTCCAAGATCAGGGATATCTTCCAGGTGCTGTAAGACTACAGCTCCCACTGCCCCTGAATATTGGCCATGCTGACTGGGTTGAAGAGAATTGGAATCTATTAACATATATGGAAGGCCACTATTTAGCCAACCCTGCCATTTATTTTCCTCCGTTAAAAGTGATCATTCATATCCTCCCACTTTATTTTTTTTTTTTAATAATATTTATTGATTTTTCCAAAAACACAAAAAGCATCAACAAAAAAACAACTATAAAAGAACAAGCAAAAAACAAAGTAACACAACTACAAAAATACAATACATCAAAGATAGAAAGAAAAAAGAAAAAAAAAAAAACAAAAATATATCATCTTACCAAAAATCTACTTTTTTCTTATCATCTTTTTCGGACTTCCTCCTGTTTCCCCTTATTTGCGTCCCTTTAGAATATTTCACGTAACTTCCAAATTTAATTTCCTCACATATTTTATACATACTATTATCTCTTAAAAAAAAAAAAATACAACACTTTACCATCTAAAACTATTCATATCTAAAACAATTTCCAAATCTATTCTAAAATCCATATATCCCTAAAATTCTCCTTAATTACTTCAACTTAATATTGACAGCCTATCCTTATTTTCCAAACACAAATTAATTTTAAATATTACAATGTTTTTTCAAATACAATTTAAATTTTCCCCATTCTTTCTCCACCGCGTCCTCTCTCTGGTTACGGATTCTCCCGGTCATTTCTGCAGGCTCCATATATTCCATCATCTTCATCTGCCATTGTTCAATAGTAGGTAATTCTTCCAATTTCCAGTTTTTTGCTATTACAACTCTTGCTGCTGTTGTGGCATACAACACTAAATTTCTATCACCTTTCAAAATGTCTTTACCTAAAATACCTAACAAAAAGGCTTCAGGCTTTTTCTTAAAAGTATATCTAAGTATTTTTTTCAACTCATTATAAATCTTTTCCCAAAAGTCCTTCACCTTAGGGCACAACCACCACATATGAAAGAAAGTTCCTTCGGATTGCTTACACTTCCAACATTTCTTACTTAATCCCTGATGCATTTTTGCAAGTTTAACAGGGGTCAAATACCACCTGTAAATCATCTTCATAAAGTTCTCCCTTAATAAACTGCACGCTGTAAATTTAATACTCTGGTTCCACAGTCTTTCCCAATCCTCCATCATAATGTTATGCCCAAGGTCTTTTGCCCATATCATATCCACTTTAGGGAGGTTTTCAAAAGGGAGTTTTCTGTTTCTTACTCCAGATGGGCAAGCGCACAGGGTCCAGGAAAAAGACTTTAAGCAACCTCACTTACTACAGTAGTGAATCCATTGTGCAACTTTAAATTGTGAAGTCTTTATTTTGAAAAGTTCAGAGACACTATTGCTCCATGAAATTCAAGTTAGACTTCCATACTTTTACTTAGGAACAGGTCAGCATAGAGGAATAAACCAGGCCTCACAAAGTGATGAATATAACACATTGATGCCTGTGATTTTCTGGTGCATATGTACATAATATTATATGTATATGTAAAAGTAGAGTAATTAAGGCAAATATATGTGTAAGAGTATCAGAGGAATTAATGTTAGGGAGGGATTGGGGAAGAATATCCTTGGAATGTAGGTAGTGAGTGGTGATTGGATGAGAGTTTGAAAGTGAGTTTGAATGTTGATCGGATACAGTTTAGAGTCAGCTGTGTTTGGAGTTGATTTCGGGGAGTGGTTGGTTGTGGGTATGAGAGTTGGTGGTGGATGTGTTAGATGGTAGCATTGTTGGTTCAGTATTGTGTTAGCCATTGTTGTAGGCATAACAAAGTAGCAAATAAGATAAAGCAAAACTGAAATGATATGCTTTTGTACACAAAGAGATCATAAAACCCTTTTTATTACTTTTGTTTTATATTAACTATTGTATTGTACCACATGCCTCTTGTTTGGCTGTTAGGATGGGATATTCAGGTGCATACAGAGCAGGAATAAAGGGAGATTACAGAAATACACATAAAAAACCCCAGCCCAGAGCTCTGAATCTTACAAAAAGTAGGCAGTGTTATGGGTCGTGCCAGAGCACAAGAAGTTGAAGAGGGGTGCCGGGGGGGGGGGATGCCAGATAGCTTTGACAGGTTTCAGTTGGAGGCAGAGGAATGGTGAGACAAGGGAAGAATGTGCAGTAAAAAAAAATCACTTGTGTTAGGTGTAAAGACTAATTAAACACCACTTTGACCCCCTCAATCTGGCCCAAACAATTGAGACCCTACCTGATTAAACCAGGTGTGCCAAGTGATGACATCATCCCTAATGGTGAATGCTTCCTCTGGAGGAAGCAGGGAATCCATCTTTCCAACTTCAACTTTGTGAAAGGATTGGTTTGGGAAAAAGACCCAGTTTATGACATCAAATCCAGCCACCGAGTCCCCATTGTGGTCAAAGGAAACCTCATATCCAGCACTATTGTTAAAAGAGACACTTCTGAGAAAATGATACAGCTGGTTGAAAAAAGAAAAGAAAAGAAACAGAACCATTTTATTTCCAAAGTGCAAAGGGCTGCAACTTTGGCTCTGAGAAATGCTAATGACTGCCCTTGCAGAAGATATTAAGTAACTGTTTAATTACATCACACTAATTAAGAGAGGGGAAGGGGATGACAGAGGACGAGATGGCTGGACAGTGTTCTCAAAGCTACCAACATGAGTCTGACCAAACTGGGGGAGGCAGTGGAAGACAGGAGTGCCTGGCACGCTTTGGTCCATGGGGTCACAAAGAGTCGGACACGACTAAATGACTAAACAACAACAATTAAGAGAGCAGTGGAGTTCCGTCCATCCTTATTATTCACAAAACTTTTGCTTTTACCCTGGAAAAAGAATACAGATGTTCTGCTCTTGCTTCACGGTGGCCTGCACCCAAAGGGATGGGATCTTGCTCTCCTTCCTAACGGAGTTGAACTCTCTGTTCATTGTGCTTTCATTGGAGCCATTTTTGTAAGTTTATCCCTAACCTCCTTCCCCCATCCGCAGCCGAGATATAACACTTTTTATTGTGGATGTTTCACTTTGCTGCTATGTAAGGAGACCCTTTCCTTGTTATTATTTGAATTCCATCATTATAATTTCTAATAGGGTAGTTAATAAGTAAAAGCACACACACTTATCAATTAGATGGCTTCGTGCTACTTCTGCTATAACTATTTTGGTGGTGCGGTGCTGCTGTCCAGGGAGCACTGGCTGCTGCGCCGACGGGAAGCTCGCTGACGGCCTCCCCGCGTCTGCAGCCCAAGAAGAGATGGGCGAGGGTGGCGCTGCCAGCAGGGCTGAAGGGTGGAGGCGCCCTCTAGGCCATGGCACCCTGGTGCCATGCGCCAGTAGGCTCAATGGCTAAGACGCCTCTGTTCCCCACTCCAGCTATAGGCTAATAAGCCACACAGAAGACAGGAAAGATGCTCTTCAATACATGAATTCCCACCTTGTTTTTGGGAAGGGAAAGGAAGCTCATATTGAATACCCCTTAAGCATCCTGATTTGAGCGGGACATTCCAGAATTACAGAAGCCATCCCGACTTCTACTTGGACTCCTGCGAGAGCTCAGGACTGAAAAAACAAGTATTCCAATTTTGATCCATGGGATGTTGGAGGGTATGATATTGTGAGTGAATGAAATAATCACGAAGAGACGCTAGTCTACAAATAGTGGAGTGTGTTGTTTCCACCTGTAAATACTAGATTATTCATGATATTCTTACCTGCCATAGCTGTTCATTTGGAAGTGTCAGGTTTCCTCTATCCACCATTGCTTTGCGTTTTGATTTCAGAGAATGCATGGCTTGCAAAGCATGTGCTACAGCATAGACTGCATTGTAGATATTGTAACTGTGACCAGTCAAGCTCATTTCAAAAAACCCTCCAGGAAGGTCACTCAGGTTCTCCTCTCCGGTGCAGATTTCCGCTTCCATTTCACCCACAATGGAATTTGGGAATTTACATTTGAATGCATTTTGCCAGAACTCCTTGATAAAACCATCTTCTTTGGCCCTGAAAATATTTCTTCCCAGAAGAAATTGTTGAAATCTCGGGAGCGTATTTGAATGACTTGCGAAGGCTATAGCACCTTGAAAGACTTCGAAATCCCATTGCGTATGAAAGTTAAAAGCTATAATATCAATTTGAGCTGACATAATCCATACTTTACCTTTAGGATTAACTGTCACTGGGATGTATAGGAATGTCCTCCAGAGGATTATGGCCTGGATTTCTCCGTAAAACACCAATACATTCGCTTTTCTCTTCATGATCCCTTCATATATTCCCTGAAGCAAGTCTGCTGTATTCAAAGCTTCAGAGATAAAACTGAACCTAGGGAGTCTGTCTATGAAGTCAAAACAAATGCCCTTCTGCAAAAATAACGGGAGTGCAATTTGCAAAAACCTTTCTCCATCGTCATCATCCACAACAAGGATGCTAATCCAGATCCACCTGAAATGCAGAAGTAACTGCAGAATCCCCATATATTGATGGGCTTCCTTGGGAGCCATCTGGAAAGTGGGGAAAACTTGGGTTTTCTCACTCATTGCTGAAGTAGAGCCATACGAAAGCTAATCATGAAAGCAAGGAGGAGAGAAAAAGGAAAAAGTGGTGGAGAGAGTCAGAAAAACATTAAGAATGAAAAATGAAATCTCATTCTGTGTGTGCCGCTAATAATAGAGTTGTTATCTGGAACCTTTTGTCCAACATTGGTTTGGATAATACGTTCAGTTTTGGTTAAGCAAAAATGGCTATGATAGCATCCAGATTCCTACTTTCATCAGCTGTCCTGGAGGAAGAGAGGTGTGTGTTTGTGTACAAGCCTGAAGTTCACCTAGGCTTGTTCATCTTATGATGAACAGAAGGGAGAACATGGGACTTGCAGTCACCGATTAATGCCTATCACTTGAGCAGCAGGCTGAAAGCAGCAACAAGGGTGAGCTGGTCACAGACTTCTCAGTTATTTTTATTTCATTTATAATAATTGTTTCTCAGTTTGCATCTATACAGGTAAGTTGGCACATGCACACTAATTTAAATCAGTGCCATCTTTTGTTCTTCTCCTTTTTTGGGGGGGTGGCGGGCGATAAATACACTCTTGTTTCAAACCCCCATAACCAAATTGCAAAAGGCAAGCAAATGGACATTTGTTAACATCCTCTTCTCTTCTTACCTGTGAAATCTTGTACATTTGCAGGATGGTTGCAATGTGTAAAGACGTTTCGGAGCTAAGTCCCCCAATGACAGCGACCAGATTACTCTGAGTGTCACATTTGTAGTTGGGCTTAAATCTGTTCAGTGTGGAAAGAAACTCGATGGTTGCATGACAGGTCCACATCGCACTGAAATAGCTGTCATAGATGTGGAACCCCAGGGTGACATTGGGTAAGATCTGGTGGTTTTCATTGATCTCCTTTACTGCAAAGGCCAAGGCCAAGACATGCTGGTAATGCTTAGTCAGAAAGCTACAATGACAATGACATGTTATCTCAAAGGGGCATTTCACTCTTGATAATTACTGCTGTTTTGCATGCCACCAAGATCGTCTGCTTTGGAGTAGGACACCAATACCACCCCACTGCTGCAGATTTATTTAGATTATTCACTTATCAGATTTATTTAAAATAGCATATTGGACATTAATAGGATGGACACAGTAGACACACACACAGTTCAAGGAAGTATGCAGAAAGAGCTGTTTCATTTTTCTGCATAGCATTGGTTACATTGCATGCATAGGTGCTTGCTGAGTCATTCATGAACATGCACATCCATGTCCAAAGGAAAGTTGAGATGTGGTTTTGATGGGGATGGGCTACCATTAGAATATTAAAAGGAATCCCCCCCCACCACAAGTTCAAGTTCATGTGTTGCATTTCAAGGCAGGCACACAAGGAAGGAGCCATTCTTTGAAGAGGTTGAAGCTCTTTGTAGTTACTTAGCTAAAGGAAAGGAAATGCATGTTCACCATGATTTCCTCCCACATTTCAAGAATGTGGGGTTTGTTTGTTTTTTTAACTACTATATTGTTCTTTATTACTATTTCAATGGAGGGGGATATATCTCAGATGTAGCTTGGAATTCATTTTTGTGGGGAGAAACAAGACAGTTTGCAATACCATTCCAGTTCCTGTCTGTACAAATTATTCATGCTGCTAGTCTCCTAAACTAATGTACTAATGGAACAGCTGTAATCCAGTGGGAAGGAGCAGTGGGAGGGAGAATGAATTAGAATATTGTGCAGAAGCATTTTTCATAGAATCATAGAATTGGAAGGGACCCTGAGGCCCATCTAGCCCAACTCCCTGTAATGCAGGAATATGCAGCTGTCCTATACGGGGATCAAACCTGTGCACTGTGCTCTAACCAACATAGCTGGAAGGCTGGAACTCTAAACACGAGCCCTCCATATTGCTGGCACAATTTGTTTGTAAGCACCACATGCCAGATGATATATTTCCTAAAATGTTCTTTACACATTTTTTTCCTTACACAAAAGCAAATATAACCAACAAGGGAGCATCCTTACACAGGTTCTCGATTCTGTTGCTGAACGGGGTCTTTTTTGAAAGTTTTCTCTTCAGAAAGTAGGATCATTTGAGAAGCAATGCCTCCGATGATGAAATCACCTGGTTGATAATATTTGTGAGGAATAGGGATGGATTCACTGATAGCACATTTAAGAGGATGCACCTGCTGGCACACTGCAGGAGGAAGTAGCGCTGCTAGCAGCACTGCTAATGTCACCATGCTGAGGGCAAATTTGCCCCCTTGGCAGAAATGCCTTTGTTGTCACATTATCTCAGCCAGGTTTTGAACAGCTGCTCCTTGAGTCCTCAATTATAAAATGTAACATTACCGAGAGCTGATTGATGCCCTTCTTAGTCCCTAGGTCCAATTCGAAATGCAGCACATTTAAAAAATGATCATCCAGCCTTAATCACAAACTGAGCTAGTGACCACTGCAGCTTCAAGGTGACATGAATTAAATTAACATTAATCACAGTCATTTTGATAATTACAAAGGAAGCCAGTAATTTCCTAGTTATGGGCTCACTGTAGCACTACTGAAGAAAACATGTTTGTCACATCTCAAATCTCCTTATCCTGTTCCCATTAGCCCAGCTAAGTGTGTATGGCAGTGGAATGACAAATGCAAGAGAAGACCATTGGAAATGTGAAAGTTTGGTCTGGAGTCAGATCAGGGTTAGCAATTTAGACATTGAGGGAACTCTGCACCAGCCATCTCCAATAACTCAATCTCACCCAAATCTTGGTAAAGGGAAACATTGCTGATTTGCAGATCCTACGGTGGTTGTTGGAGAACCTAAGACACTTACCAACAGTGTCCAGCTTAAAAGTGTTGGTCAGACATTCAGAAATTTCACTATGCCTAACTCTGGTGCAAACCGTATCTTGTACTTCCCCTCCTCTGTTTTGTTACTGACATCTATTTAAATTATAATCAGATACCTAGAATTAGAATTCAATACAAAAAGTTACAATCAGTGGCAACTGATAACATTTTGAGTTGCCTGCAATTTTTAACCTTCGTGTTTCCATAACAGTAGGGCTTCTAGTGCTTATTTAGTATGCATAGTTCCATTGAAACAAACAAACAAACATTTTGTGCACATATTTGGACAGGGGAAGACCGTCCATGTAAGTGGACCCAAGTATGCTTTTCAGACAAGAGTGATTCCATATATAAATGAGAGCTAGTGTGGTGTAGTGGTTAAGAGCGGCAGACTCATAATCTGGTGAACCGGGTTCGTGTCTCCACTCCTCCACATGCAGCTGCTGGGTGACCTTGGGCTAGTCACACTTCTTTGAAGTCTCTCAGCCCCACTCACCTCACAGAGTGTTTGTTGTGGGGGAGGAAGGGAAAGGAGAATGTTAGCCGCTTTGAGACTCCTTCGGGTAGTGAAAAGCGGGATATCAAATCCAAACTCTTCTTCTTCTTCTACCGTACCACAAGACATATTTTTTTGAATTTGTGTGTCCCTTGTCAACAAGCTAAACACACCAATGTTTTAAAATGTGTGTGGAACACTTGCTTTCAGTTGCATGCAGTTCTCCTCCCTACCAAAATCAATTTAACTTTTCAATGTCCAAAACCCTTTCCTCCCCTCTAGATTGAAAGAACAAAAGTATTCCGACCAATAGATGGCACACTGGTTGAAAACCAATGGATTATGGCATTAGTGCAGCTAGCATGAGTTTAATATAAAGTATACCTCTCATGTCATGAAGTATCTGTGACCCTGGTACAAGCTCCTATCTAAGACATGACCTGGAAGGTATAGCAAATATCCTGACCCCTAAGAGTTGCAGTAAAGATCAGCATACAAATCCTTGTATTTAGCAGAAAGTTGAATTGTCACCTTCCTATAAGCAGGAACCGGAATTCAGACAGACAATGAAATCCTGTTTCAAAAGTGAATTTATGAACCACACGTTTTGCTTGATCACAAACCAAGGAATGGGTGACACTGTTGCCTTGAAGGGGAGAACTTCACTTTTTCAAAAGGCACAGATCTCAGATCCCTCACATTGTGTTCTGCTTGCTTCTTGATCAGGTGTACACCCCCCATTTTCTTTTCCTTTATGTGGGAGTCTGTGGCACATGACTGCACTCCGTGTCCTCTTAGGGACTCTGTTTGCTCTTTAGGATTAAGGTCTCTGTACTTGCTGTATGAAGCAGTGTCAACCTGCATTGTCTCTTTTCATTTCCATGTAATAAACCACCGTTTCCCTACTTCCCAGTGTGAAAAGTTTTTGTTTAACTGATAATGCTATTCACATATTGACTCCACACAAAAGGTACCAATCCTCTTGGACCTGTGCATTGAGTTGATGTGTGTGGTGTACAAGCATGTTTGTTCAAACATATATCTCATAATGCACATTTTTACCTTCTGCTCAGTTATGAAGACATCATCCCCTCTTCTTCTTCAGACCATTGCATACCCCTGCTTTAATCTTTAACCCATGTCTCCCATTCCCTCCTTTTTTGCAACCCCCTTTGTTCCCCCATTTTCACATTCACTCTCTTTTCCCTTTCACCTTCTTCCTTCTTTTTCTCCACTCTTCCTTAAACACAGATTGCCCCATTTCAATCTCGACTGCTGCCTGCTTTGCACATGAACTCTAGTACATAAAAGCTTTCACTTGAACCAGTGTGTGCATGGGTGTGTGTGAGGACCCTACTATTAGCATTCAACTCCCAACAAACTCTGTTTTTAGTAATTTTTATTTTAAATTTATTTACAAATATGACAAAGGCTCATACACAAAAATGAAGGGAAATATACAGTATGGCGGTTGAGTTGGTGCCATAAATGTACATCCATAGCAATGTTTTTTAAAAAAATGAAAGAAAAAAAGAAATGGCAAAAGCAATACAAAATATCCACCAGTTCAATTGTGCTAGTATGGACAGTACTGTTTCCATTATTCTACCCTCCTTGTGAAGCTTGGGCATTTCATGCCAACAGTTCTTCTCTGGGAACTCTTCTTTTCTGTCACAGATCCTTTAAAAACTTTGCAAAGCTTTTCTTTATTCGCTTTGCACCACTGATTCCTGAAGCGTTGCTTTTCTCTGGTGGCTTTGAGTCACTGTTTACTGAAGCACTGCCATAATCTAAAAATGGGTACAATTTGTCAGTGGATTTAATGGGGACAGAATCTATAAGGAAATAGGCACCTCTGGAATTATAAAATGATATTTCCCATTTTTCTTGATCCAGTAACAAACCAATCACTGAATAACACACACCTTGCTTCTTTTTAATCTCTTTCTCACATGGGCCGGAAAATAATTTTCCTTGGCTGCTTCTCAGAGCCCAGCAGCCTTCCTGAAAGGACTTAACAACCTTTCTCTCTCTGAATTTGTCCCTTTCAGCCTGAGTCATCACTCCTAGCTCCCAGTCCAATCTCTCTCCCACCTCCACCTCCCAGTAGTGTTTCCCAGCAGCATAACCTTCTTTCCCCACAAAAATCTGAGTTCCCAGAGCAGTTACTACTTTCCCTGAGGTGAGAGGTTGAAGGCTGGTTCTTTCTTTATCCTCACTGATGCTGATATCTGGATGTTTATAATATGAATCCAAAGTGACAGCAACTATAAGGGAAATAATCACAGGGAGAAAGGAAACAATTTTTAGTTCTGGAGCAGTAGATACCTCAATCTGCTGTAGCAAACACATTTTATCTCATAGTTGACCAACTATGTTTACTGCACAACTTGGATACAGAAACATAACTGGTTTGTCTATACAGAAATGCCAACACACTTGTGTAGGATCTCAGTACAATAAGAAGACATGGTTATATAGGTGTATTGATCACCCCTTCCCCTGTTTCAGAATTTTGTTTTGTTTTTAATTTTACATTGTGGATGTGTTTTCTGCCCCGGGCTCTTTTGAGATACCGGTAAAAAATAAATAATACACATGAGAAAGAGCTCCAGTGCTGACTTCTCTATACAGACAGCCACAAAAGTACAGTCCTAAAGAAATCTGTTAGCTCAGTTCCTCTCTGGTCTGTATGTATGTCAGCTCTGCACTTTCATACAACTAGAGCAAGGATAGGAAAGTTTTAGCCCTCCCAATGTTGAATTCTGATTGCCTCACAATTCATTAAAACTATGAAATCACAATTTGAATTAACCCACTTCTACTGTGATATTTTCATATGAAAAAGGACAGCAAGTGAAAAGTCACTGAGTGGTGACATTTGAGTCATCTATGCACATCCATGCATTAAGCCTAATTAGGATAGTTCCCTTACTTGCATATTCCCGAACTCTTCTAGCCTCTACAAACAGAAGAGAAAATGGATCAGTCATAGAGAAGATGGAAACATCTATGAAACAAGTGAACAGCCCAGAATTTTTCAGAACTGAATAAAGTGATTTAAACCCAGTTAACATACTAGAAAACAATATTTCGGTACAGAACAATCATTGCCTCATCAAAAGCCATCTGCCTTACCCAGCTCATTGAAGATTTGACCTGAAGTGAAAGAATATTCCAATTAGTGATACGATTGTCAAAACATAAGGGGTTGCATCATGACTAACTTAGTCCACATCCTCAACTTATATTTATAACATTATTATGACTACCTCTAAAGCATCCTGGAAACTGCGGTTTGTTAATGGTGCTGAGAGTTGTTAGGAGACACCTAATCAACTTATAGAGCTACAATTCCCACAGCGCTTTAACCATCAACCCTCTGGAAAGTGCAGCTCTGTGAGGGGAATAGTGGTTTCCTCACAACTCCCAGCACCCTTAACAAATAACAGATCCAAGATGCTTTGGGGAAAGTCATTCTTGATAAAGTGGTATAATATTGCTTTCAATGTATGGTGCAGCTGTGACCTTGGTCACACTTGGGTCCTATTGAAATTAAAGTAAGAAATTAGTGATGGGAACTTTTTGTCCGATTGATTTAAAGGTGGACCAAGTGCAACTAACTTAGTCTAGGTCCAACCTAAGAAAAATATATTGCAGGGTAAACTCATAATACTATTATATAATTGCAAAATACAGTACTTTCTCCTACGAAAATGGATGTCACCGTCCTACTCCTTCCCTATTAATTCAATCCCCAATCCCTGCCTCCCAGTCCATACATCAAATTTTGTCTTACCAAAACGGTGTTCTAGTTCAGAAATACCTATAAAAGAATGACTTGAATTAGTACAATGAAGAGTTAAGAAAATAAACGAGAAAGAAATGAATGACTAAGATGTGAGGTCAAGCTACACAACTGAAGATCCATATAGGTCACACGTTGCTTTCAGTGCATGCTAGATGCAAAACCCACAGTGCTGCTCCCCGTGACCCCCATGACCCCTTGTTCCTTGCCACTGCCAGGCATCCACTGCTCCCCACTGCTGGGTGTTCATCTCCTCCTTCCCCACTGCAGTCATGTCCCTCCTATGTATATCATGCAAACTGTTATTACCACATATAAACTTTTATGATAATGAGTTATTTCACTGCCCCAAGAACAATGAATGATTCACCAGCACAACATCCAGCAAAGTTATTTCTTTAGCAGTCAATAGGTGGGCCTGTTCCCCATGCTCTTTATTCTACTAGGAACATAGATTTGTTTATTTCATTTTCTATTTTTTAAATAATTTTTATTAAAGATTTTCTTGGGTTGTAAAAGCAGGTGCATTGTCTCTATTTTCAGGTCATAGAGTCATTTTGAAATGTATGTCCAACCCTTGCTCCCAAATGCCTATCTGGAGATTTGGAAGAAAACAAAACCCAAGGGCTCTCTCAGTGCCTGCTGCAGGCCTTTTGTTGTGTATCAAGGAGCTGGTAAGAATGGCTCACATAAGTGCAAGAAAGAAGCTTGCAGTTTATCAAAGACTACAGGCAGGGGCGTTCCTAGCCCCTTGGCTGCCCGGGGCGGGAAGCCAAAACGCACCCCTGGGGGCGGGGCATCGTGGCGTGTGTGTGTGTCATGACGTCATGATGCACGCACACATGGCAACGCCCCGCCCCCGGGGGATGCCGGGCAGGGGCTTCGGGAGTCTCTGCGGGCTGCAGAGACTCCTGAAGCCGCCGCTGCAGCACAAAGGGAGGCCAGAGACTCCTGAAGCCGCCACCCGGGCCCCCTCGGGGGAGCGCAAGTCGGGGCAGGGAGAGGGGCGGGTCAGCGAAGAGGGGTGTCACCCCTCTTCGCTGGCCCGCCCCTCTCCTTGCCCCGGCTCCGCAAGCCAGCCAGCGGCGCGAAAAGCCGCTGGAGGGCGGGGGCTATTTTCGGCGCTGCCGGGGCAGAGCCGCAGGGGCGGCCAGCGAGGGGGGTGACACCCCGACTCGCTGGCGGCCCCTGCGGCTCCACCCCGGCAGCACCAAAAATAGCCTTAAAAAAAAGCTCGGGGGATGGAGCCACCGCCCAAAGTGTCACCCCCAGCAGGGCGGTGCCTGGGGCAGGCCGCCCCCACCCCCCTTGCTACGCCCCTGACTACAGGCACTTTGTGGCTAGTTATTCATTAAAAGGATACTCACTTGCTTGTCCTGTGCATTTCTCAGTTTCTACAACAATAAATGAAAAAGAGTAAATCTATCAGCATTCTTAGCACACATGTACCAAGCTTTTCATTCAGATCCTGGGATACTTGGCGCAATTTGAGCAGAATACTAGCCTGAAGCCATCTTTCATTCATCGTAATTTTATAGCCTCTGTCCTCCTGTAATTGTGCAGGTTACTTTCCTATGGATACCTGTATGATGTGTGCTATTTTCATAATAAAATCACTGTTCTCAAAACCACAGACAGGGAAGCAAATTCCTTTTAATTTAGTTTGTGCCCAGCAGAAAAAAATCCTAAACCTATTTGTCCATGTAAGATCGTCAGTGGTTGCTCATGAGTAATCAGCCAGAAGCCGAACTTCTAACAACTAAGTTCTTTATTGTGCAAATATTTACAGTGGAGCTAAAGTAAAAACGTCCATCTCATCCCTCAGCAGAGTCCGGGAATGACCGTTTCCGGTTCTTGGTCCAGCACAGGAGGCGCGGGATTCTGAACCCCGCCTCCCCCTTCCACGTCCTTCCTCCCTGCGAGATCGGAGCGCGGGAAAAGGTCCCCGCTTCCTGCTTGGTGCTGAGGCTCTGTGATCCTGACACAGCCCCTGCCCCGACTTCCTGCTTCCATCTCCCCCTCCCCATTGGAGGAGGATGATGAACTGCGGAGAGGGGGAGGTGGTTCCTTGTACTGCAACAGACCTGGGGAAGCTACCTGCTAGGGTGAGGGGGGTTTCCTGACAGTCCATAATTTGGAAGATTTCTTTCCCCAGAAGTACTTCTCTCATATATGCTGTTTTCATATATGACTGTAAAACAGCAAGGGAATTTAAGTGAGTTGTGACCATATATAGGCAGTGGCATAGTTTGCCCACAATGTTTTACCGCTTGAATTTCTGGTACATTATAAGGCACACATTAAAACCAGAAGAATACATATATTATTCTCCCTCTTTTTATGCCCCCCAACGTATGAATGTGATCACATATCTCCAGGCGCGTAGCTAACCGCTGGGCTGCTGGGGGCGGCAAGCCCAGCGGCACCCATGGGGGCGGGGCGTCGCTCCGTGCGCATGACGTCATGACGCATGCGCACGGAACAACGCCTCCGCGCGGGCCAGTTGGCCCGCCCCTCTCCCGCTGCGCTCCGTGAGCGGAGCCGTCCCGGGGAAAGGAGAGGGGTTGGGCCAGCGGGCCTGCCCCTGTCCTTTCGCCCCGGGCTCCGCTCCCTGAGCACAGCGGGCAGGGAGCGGCGCGGCGGCGCGTGGGAGTGGTGGGAGGGGCCGCCGCTTGTCACCCCACGTGCCGCCGTTCGTTCCGTCGCCCCGGGAGCAGCAGCACCGCACACACTGTGCGCTGCTGCTCCCACGGCGACGGAGCGAGCGGCGGGGACGCGGCGGCCCCTCCCACCACTCCCCACGCACCACCGGTCACCCCGGGAGGAGCAGCACGCTGCACAACGGGGTGCTCGCTCGGTGAGCGCCCCGTCCGTGCAGCGCTGCTGCTCCCGGGGTGACGGAGGGAGCGGCGGCGCGTGGGAGTGGTGGGAGGGGCCGCCGCTTGTCACCCCACGCGCCGCCGTTCGTTCCGTCGCCCGGGAGCAGCAGCACCGCACACACTGTGCGCTGCTGCTCCCACGGCGACGGAGCGAGCGGCGGTGCGTGGGGGTGACACGCGGCGGCCCCTCCCACCACTCCCCACGCACCACCGGTCACCCCGGAGGAGCAGCTCCGCATGGACGGGGTGCTCTCTTCTCTCGCTAACAAACCTAGTTCATCGTTTCCTTTGTTGATATATCTGGAAGACCCTTAACAGCCCAACTCCAAGCTGGCAGCATTATGAAAAGCCTTCAGTTTGAAATGCCTCTTGCAGTTGTCAATTTGAACATGGTTCCAGGAATAAAACTTCATAGCAATACGAAATGCAAAGACAGGATAATGAACCTTTAATGCAGAAAATTGGGGATTTGAAATATTGCAAGTATAGAAGAAATCCTTCCTCTATATAAAAGGAGCTTGAGAAAAGGGAAACAATCTGATCTTACCTATTGCTTTGGTTAGATGAATTCGGTCTATAAACAGTGATGGCAAAATGTTAGTCATATACACTCTATACATACATGTAATTGTGATTAATCAAGGATTTACTTCCACCAATATAGCTAAAGGGGTACCGTATCTTATGTCGGAGAGTCCCTTCTACTACTCTGCCTGTTAGCTACTATTGCCAACACAACTACTATTAATAATACAAGATATGGTATATAAAGCATTAGCTTGACAAGGTATCTGGAGGATGTGACAGGATTATTCCTTCCTTGCTCAAGCCAACCCAACCTCTGCTTTGAATAGCTTCAGGCACCAGGTCTACTGTATGACCATCCACTCATATAGCTATCCCAGCACATTAAGTTTTGCCAGGTAATAAGATCATTTTTAAAAAAATATTATTCTGTGGTTTACTCATTTACTGTGGTTAAAAGTTTGCTATTTTTCTCCTGCTCCTCTTTACTGGGATTTTAAAAAAGTGTTACTGTTAGTCACCCTGAAAACAATACTGATGGGGGAGGCATATGCTAAAAATATAAACAATTATGGAACAATACTATAGAAGAGGTGAATCTCTCTTTGAGGCATTTACCATCTTGTGCTTCATTCATCTGTTTTTCTGCAGAAAACAAGATGCATTGCAACATTATTCATTTATATTAACATTATATGCTGCACTGTATCTATTTAGAAAGATTTGTAGACCACAATTATAAAGCTTTTAAAGTGATGTACACACTGAAACTATTGGTAAAACACAGCTAAACTCAGTTAAAACCCACAAGACTGATTAAAAAGTATACAGAAGATAAATATCACTGAAACAGAGCACAGATAACTAAATATATATCTGCAGAGACTTGCTGAAATAAATAAGTTTGTGGCACCTGTAAAAGTGCAAGTTCTGCCCACTGAAACATTCAACTTGGCATTAATGGCTTTACATACTAATAGTAATACCTTGAAATTGCTTTAGTAACAAAGATGCAGCCAGTGCAGACTGTATTGCAGCATTCTGCACTGACTGCAGCTTCCAGATCAACCACGAGAGAAGTCCTGCATAGATTGAATTACTAGGGTCTTGGCATTTCCAATGATCGAACTCTTGTGGTCAAGCTATCACAGTTCAGGAATGATTATAGTTGTAGCCCCTGCCCAAGGTGATAAAAGGCACTCTTAGCCACCAAGGTTACCAGGGATTCCAGTGTCATCTCCAGAAACAGAAAGCATACATTTAACGCTTCTCTCCAAAACAATTAGATATTTTTCCTCATCTTGGTTGCATCTAACAAATCATAATCAAAGTAGACTCACTATAATCAATGATCTTATTTCAGTTTAGCCTACTAATCTCAGCAGGCATACTATGTTTGAGCATGACTTCATCTTCCAGACCCTCCAAGTGTCCCTGTTTTCCAGGGACGTCCCTTATTTAGAGAAGCCATCCCAGTTTCTGATTTGATCCCAGAATGTCCCGCTTTTCCTTAGGCTGTCCCTATTTTCATTGGAGAAATGTTAGAGGGTATGGAGTTATTTGACTCCCAAGCTGTCTGAAGGCAATTCTATATAGGAAAGTTTTTATTTTTTAAAAAATCATGTTTTATTGTGTTTTTATATATGGTGGAAGCTGCCCAGAATGGCTGGGGCAACCCAGTCAGATGTGTGGGGTAAAATAGTAATATTATCATTTTGGAATGGGACATCTCTATACTTTCATCAGAGAGATGTTGGAGGGTATGATCTACATTTTAATTGTCCATCACTTAGAGACATCTTCGATACTCAAATTGTATATTGACTGCCCTTCATCACATGATCAGATAGCAAAAGTGTGAATATAACTAATTCATAGAATGAATAAAATTTTAAATCAACAAATAAACATCTAAAAAGGCAAATGAAACCCCAGAAATGCTAAATAACAGAATATTCCATGGTTAGCCATAGTTGAATAATAGGGCTTGATCCTCTGTAGAGGTGGAATTTGCTTTCATCCAGGGAAAAGAAAATAGACATGCACGGAAATTTGATTATGATCCTTTATACCTCTCCCGATAACATTGTAGTGAACTCCCTGTCCCTTACATAAATGATATGCATGAAATATGCCATTGTCAATTACTCACCACATTGAGATAATTTCTGATAATTCTCTGAAACAAAGTACAGCAAATGATAAAAATCAGACCGTTTAAAACCATATTTAGGATTGGAGGGGGTGTCACAAATGAATGCCACTGATTATTCTTGCCTCTTGGGTTTGAACCTGAGAAATCTCAGCATTCATCACTGTCAGATGGTATGTAGATTCTTGATTAGTGAAACCTGGTATAAGTTCCTGACTCTGGCCTTTACCAGGTCAACCACACCTTCAGCTGTTGTGCTTTAGTCTGTGGGTCATGCCCCTTAAACAGGACAAGCAAATTCTACTTTTTTCCATGACCTGCCAATAGCAGTAGATAAATCTACAAATTTTGGATTCTCTCCATTTCTCATTTTAAATCTTAAGTTTAGTTTGGCATGATTCTTTGGCATCTTTCTTCATAAAAATTCACCAACATTTTAGACCTTATTTCTCCTAATACACACATTTTTAAGGCAATTTTCTTTAATATGATGCATTATTTTCACTAATATATGTGTTTTCTGTGTACACTTTCCCCTAATATATTTCTGGTTGAAAAAATGAATAACAAAATTCAACAAATTTGTATTTTGGTTTGCATCTTGGTTTGCTAAGCCCAAAGAATTAAAATGTAAAGCACATTAAATTTGCCAACTATATGTTGCGGAAGTGATTCTGATTGCCTGAAGCAGCTTTTAAACTATGCTCATTTTAGCAGTTTCAGGAGCAATTGCTGACTGTAGTAAATACATATTGATTTAACTGGTTTGTATTTCTTCTCTGTATCCAAGAACACACCACTCATTTTTATAAACATAGGTACAAAAAACCGAAGGTTTTTGTAACAGTTCACACCTACAGTTAAATGAGATTATGAAAATGACAGATTAAATACTTACCTTTGACTTTGTACCCAGCACCAACAAGAAGGCATATGAAAATCAACAGAATGATTAGGAAGGGTGCTAGCCAAGGGGAAGTAGCAGGATAAAGGGCATCTGAAACACACATTAAAATCTCAGTTACAGTCACTTATTTCTCCACAAGAAGATTTCAAGTTGCAAAACTAACCTAACCAGAGTCTGCCTTCATTCCTTCATTGCCCCAAACTCTACTGAACCTCCCATTTTGGGAGGGATTGGCAAAGTGAGCTGAAGTTGTGCCAAGGGGTGTGTGTGTTTCAGCTGTGACCTGCCTGCTTCTTTGCTGAATAGTGGATATGGGATAGAAGACACTTCAGCCATTACTCCACATGATAACTGACAAAATGCTGCTGGGCAGAACTACAGTTGTAGATAATCTGGATAATATGTTCAAACAAAGAGCCTGGTGTAGTTCAGAAGCATCAAAATCGAATAAATTCCCCAAATCTCTCTCTTCCTAGAGTACTGAAAAAACATTGAAAGCATTGAACCTCTTGGCCTTTTGCTTCACCCCTACTCACCAGAGATCAGGATTCTTGATTCACTCTCCATCCCTAGCAGTTCGTTGATGATTTTGCAAGAGACTTCATGGTCAACTCTTGATTCTATTGTAATGGAACTGGAAACACTGAAGTTCCCTGCCGTGGTCTCTGTGATTGCAGTGTCTGACTGTTTACTTCGTACTTTCCCTTCACTGTCCAGCCAGAGAGCCTTGGGCTTTGGGTACCAAACATTGGAGCTGCAGGTGAGGCCAATCCCCGAGCCTTTATAATCCACCAAGGCAATGGTGGGCTCTGTTCCTTTTGCTGCACAAGAAGAACACCAAATATTGATTTTCCATTGTTCCAAGTATCATAGAACCTGTCTAGAGTTTCTGCACTCTGACCAAACACCAGGAATGATACATCATTGCAGTCAGTTCTTAACAGTACACATTTTGTGCCAATCTACCGTTCAAAATTCCTCTTTTTATGTATTTTATTGTCAAGCTATATGGGACGATTGGTCCTGTGAGTAGTGCTCATGGCTGAGAAGAGATGGAGAAGTCTGGATGAGCGAGTCACTGACCTGGGATCTACAGTTTTAAGTCTGGCAACTTTTATTTCTGAAAATGTATGCTTAATATTGCCCACAGCCCACTTGCTGATGTCCCTGAGTCGTCAGACATTCTCAAGAAGAATATCCAGGAGTTATTGAAGGCTGTGGAGGCAGCAAAGCTTGTGCCAAGTGTCCATGCATACTCATAACCCAATCCTCCTCTAGAACCCAGCCCAGTTCCTTTTCTTCCTCTGCTCTCCCTCCCACCACAGAGCCTTGGAGAAGGAGGTTAAGTGGCAGACACCCACCCACACCACACATACGCAAAAAATAGCAATGGCTTCTGTGGGGCTGAAGCTTGCAAGCTGCATGCAGAGTATTCTAAAAACATGGTCCCCTCCACCCAAGATGCTGTTGTCTACCTGGAGATTCAAGTCCTCTTTCTGCGCCCTGGAAGGGGGCAGGGAAACCTAGAGACTCCAGGTCAGTCCCATGGTTTGGCAACCCTAATAATAAGAATAATAAGAATAAACTCACCTGCCAAAACCAACTCAACCACCACCTCATTATACCAGTCTCCAAGGAAGATCATACAGGTGTATTTTCCTTGGTCAGACAGATGGGTTTTCTTCAGAATCAGAGACATGTTCCCTGTATTAAGATCATTCTGGTAAAGCTCAGCTCGACCTCGGTATCTGTTATCCTGTGTTTCTGGCTTGTTTCGACCATAGTAGGATTTCACGTCAATTTTTTCTGAGGATTTATCCAAGATCCACTGGACTTGGATGTTGGTGCTTTTTGGTACCCTTGATGTTAGTTGACATGGCAGGATCACTTCTTTTCCAAGGAAACCAACTATAGGGTTTTGGGGTGGAATGATTTGATATTGACCTTTGGGGAATAAAAAAAAAATCAAAAGTTCACCTTAAACTGACCACTACTGGTGGTGAGTCCTCTGTGGAATTATTTTTTGGGGGCTGAAAGGATATGGCACCCATCACCAACAGCTAGGACCATGGTAGCTCCTACTGCTAAGCATATCCAATCCCTTGCTCCTGGTTGTGCAACTCCTCTAAATATGAAAAGCTCTCTATCTTCACATCCTAAAAACAGGGTGATGAAATAAAAGATCCAGCATGGGTTTCTCAAAAACAAGTCATGCCAAGTCTTATTTCTTTTTTTGATAGAGTTACAAGCTTGGTGGATCAGGGGAATGCTGTGGATGTAGTGTACCTTGATTTTAGCCAAGCCTTCAACAATGATAATCTTGTGAGGAAGCTGATAAAATGTGGGTTGGATGAGGTAACTGTTAGGTGGATTAGTAGCGTGTTGATGGACCGATCCCATTATCCTGGAAAAAAGTGACAAGTAGGATGCTTTCGGGTTCAATCCTGGGTCTGTTGTTGTTTAATATCTTTAGAAATGACTTGGATGAAGGAATTGAGAGGATGCTTGTCCAATTTGCAGATGACACCAAACTGGGTAGGGTAAATAATGCCACTGAAGACAGAATTGGGATTCAAGTTGACCTAAGGTTACCAGATTTTTTTCCAGTGAATCTGGGGACACTTTTCAACTTCCTACTAAATAGATGGATTTTGTCAGGGGACTGATTTGCAAATCTGATGACTGTCAAACTAGGCCCAAACTAACAAAATGAATTTCAATAGGGACAAATATAAGATTCTGCACATAGGCAGGAAGAACCAGCTGCACAAATATAAGGGGGGGGGTACCTGGCTTGTCAATAGCACATGTGAAAGGGATCTAGGGGTTTTAGTGGACCACAATCTCAACATGAGTCAACATTGTCATGCAGTAGCAAAAAAAGCTATTCTAGGCTGCATCAACTGAAGTATAATGTTCTGTAGAAGAGAAGCAATAGTCACACTCTATTCTGCAGAATACAGGTGAACTTTCAGACAGTAAGAGTTGCTAAACAATGGAATGGATTCCCTTGGAAATTGGTGGATTGTCCTTCATTAAACAACTCTTACTGTGCTTTGCAAACAAGTATTACCTCAGAGGTGAACTGCTCACTGCAGTAAACTTTACAAAAGTAGCTTGCTTACCTGCAATTAGCAAATGGGAGATCTGAAGAAAGATCAAGATGCAAACAATCGATGAGGGACACATGGATCAAAGATCTGAAGATTAGGACTATACCTGTACAATTGTTGGAAGGAAAAAAAATAAAATATAAAATTGCAAGAGCCACTGGTCACCATTTATTAATTACTGTCAACAGTTCTGTCTACTTTTTAAAAATAAATATAGCCATTTTTGTACATTAATCTTCATGTAATGTACTTTGGCTTTGTAAAAAACTTAATTTATGCTATATATACCAGGAATGGTATATTATGCAATATATACCTCTTTCACAAGGGATGCGGGTGGCGCTGTGGGTTAAACAACAGAGCCTAGGGCTTGCTGATCAGAAGGTTGGTGGTTCGAATCCCCGCCATGGGGTGAGCTCCCATTGCTCAGTCCCAGCTCCTGTCCACCTAGCAGTTCGAAAGCACGTCAAAGTGCAAGTAGATAAATAGGTGGGAAGGTAAACGTGCACTGCTCTGGTTCACCAGAAGCGGCTTTGTCATGCTGGCCACATGACCCGGAAGCTGTACGCTGGCTCCCTCGGCCAGTAACGTGAGATGAGCGCCGCAACCCCAGAGTCGGACACGACTGGATCTAATGGTCAAGGGTCCCTTTACCTTTAATTTACCTCTGTCACAAGTGGGTCAGAGGACCATATTCAATGCAGTGTTTTGTTTTTTTCTTCTTCCTGGTAGCCAAGCTATTTTTGAAGTTTATTTTTCTATTATGATGTATTTCTGTTATTCTGATTATCTTGTTTTGAACTTATTTTACTAATATATTTATTACATTTATTGCACACCACTTTTCAGTCAATGCACTTTAGGTCATTTACAATTTTAAAATAGTAGAACAAAAATGTAGTGACAGAGACCTCTCAGGTTGATTGACAACTGACGGCATTTGCTCCTGGCCTTGGCTTCCTTGCCATCCCTCAGGACAGATGGGACTTTAATAGCCCCAGAGAAGGTGAATGAGGGGCTGTCCCAGTAGTTTTCTCAGGCCACTGTTAATTCCTATCAGGAGCTGATGTGCCAATGATCCCTAGCCTGGGCACCCCAGTTTCTGATTTTCCTCAAGGAAGACGGTAGCCCTGGGGACACTGGGGGAGGGGCTGCCTCAATGATTCTGTCAAGTCAATTGGGTAGTTCTGTCAGAAATCAATGATATGGACTCTCTGGCCTGGGCTCACTTGCTTTTATGGGTTAATATGGATAGTGATATTTTTGTCATGCATTTGATGTGTATTGCTTTGAGCACAACGTATTTGGAGAAATGGTACACAGTGGCAACATTTATTTCACTTTCCTCTAGAGTTGGAAGCAGCTTGAAAAGGAGATTGCTACTTATATAGTATACATTCACTCCAGTGTCCCCTATTGTCTTTTCTTCTTCTCCACAAACAGGTATATTTGTAATTTATTATTATATTAAATAAAACAAAGAGAATTATAGCTGTGCATTTCACCACACCAGCAGAATGTATGTGTCAACTAAAGCTGTATTGAATTCTATAGGCACACTTATCTGAAAATGAGTCATTGAGAGGATTTTACTTTTGTTTCTATATAATACATTTTATGTTCTTACCCAATTTTAGTTTAGATCTGATAAAAGAAATGTATTGCATATATAGTCAAAAATAATCTCGTCAGCATTTCAGGTAATCGAACGCCCTGCTCCAATATTGTTAAACCACAATACTAAATTTTAAAAGTCACAGGTAAATTGTGTTGTGCAGCACCATCTATGCATGTCACACAGTTACTGCTCTTTCTGTCCTACGCCACTCACTAATCCACTTTCCTCATACAAATGTTGATACAAAGCTATTCACAACACAACATATTGAGGTATAAGAAATATTCCCATAATGGGAAACTGCACCCTCTAAAGTGAAAAACAGGTTTTGTGGAAAGGGTCTAGAATTGGCTGGTTATGCATCTGTACTGAAATGAATGACTATATGGGAGATCCATATTCAATTAAAGAGCTTGAAAAGCAGGAAAAGCCCTTCAAGTTGAGAGATAGTCAATGACATCACCTACTTAGAAGTCCATGAACTTGGCACAAAAAAGTCTGAGACGTCCCATGGCAGAGCTAACTCTGTGGGCCAAGGGATAAATATCACTTGCTAGTGTCAAAAGGGAGTGGCAAAGAAGCAGCCATTTCATGTCCATTACAAATGAAAGAAGCAATGACAAGTATTCATGCTTGTGTGGCTAGGAAGGATCTCTGCAGAAGGGAGGAAAATTGCTTTCATTCTTCTTTCTCTCACAAACACATTCATATTTATAAACTTACATTTTGCATGAAGACCCTGAAATTTACTATCACAAGTATATTGGCAAATATGGCTTGAAAGTTTCTACACGAGGGTAAACTAATCCTATATATTCTGAATGGAAGCAAAGGAAAAACCTTTCTCCTTTCACCTGACCACGAATTCATCATTAAACAAACACACTCCAATAACTAAAAGAATGAAATATAATTTTGGAAATATTTTTTCTTACCTTCTTAGCAAATGGTGAGATTCGTTCGTCAGTTCCTGTACCTTACTCCCACTTTTGGTGGACCTTTGTTACGGGAGTTATTTACTTTCATTTTCCTGCTCTGCATCAAGATAAGTAACTGCCAACAATTTGCTCTACAGTTAATGGCTGTGGCATTCAGTACCTGCCTCTGAAGGACAAAGGAGTGCCCTGTGCAAACACTATGCTCCACAGATACTTGTAGAGCTGATGCAGTGATGACAGGGCTTCATTTGAAAGGACAGTCATATATGAATGGCTCTCTACCCCAAGTCTGGTTTAAAGATAATCTTAAGAATGGGAGAACAGAGACCTTGAAGTACTGCAAAAACAATTAGCATCAGGACAATTAGCATCAGGACAGCCTGAGTAATCACACAAGTCTCCTAGTCACAGACTTCCTTTCTATGATGAGCTGTGTTAAATTTCTATTTAAAATATAGCAATTATTTCTAAATTTGCAATCTACATGTAAGGTATTAACCAGAACATGCAAATTGATGCCCCCTTTTCCTGATTTGTTTATACTAGTGTTAAAGGAGGAGATTCTACACTGGGCAAGGGATTTGGGACATAATATTCAAAGGAGAAGGGGACTTTCAGTTTGGGAAAAGTTATGGAAAACTGATGAACAACAACAAAAGTTAAATTTCACGGCCTAATATTCAACTTTCAGTTGGGAAAAGTATGGAAAACGATTTAAATTTCACGGCCTGGAAGGAAATTATATGAAAATGATGTACCGATGGTATTTGACTCCTAGTAAGTTAGCAAAAGTGTTTAACACAAGTACAAATACCTGTTGGGAAATGTAAAGAGAAAGAAGCTACCTTTTATCATATGTGGTGGTCGTGTAAGGTAATAAAAGCATTCTGGGAAATGATATATAATGAAATGAAAAAATGTTTAAAATAACTTTTATTTAAAAAGGAAGTTCTTTTATTAGGAATTGTAGGTACCAATACACCAAAGGAGCAGAAAAGACCTTTTATGTATGCAACAACAGCTGCACGGATGCTACTGGCCCAGAGATGGAAAAAAGAAGAAATCCCTACCAGAGAGGAATGGCAAACCAAGCTGATCGACTATGCCAAAATGGCAAAGCTGACTGGAAAGCTCAGAAACCAAGAAGACAAAAACTTCAAGAAAGACTGGGGGAAATTCATAGTTTATTTAGGAGACCAATGTAAACAGATGAAAACACTATGGACAATATGGAGAGAGATATTTCAGTGGTACCTCGACTTACGAATTACTCGACATACGAATTTTTCGACTTACGAAATGAAAAAAGTGCCCGCACGCCTACGAATTTTTCGACATCCGAAGGACATCCGTTGGCGGTTTTAGATGGGGTTTACTCGACTTACGAATTTTAGATGCGGTTTACTCGACTTACGAATTTTTTCTGAATTTTTCGTTTCCAATGCATTCCTATGGGGAAATCGCTTTTTTCGAACTTACGAATTTTTCGACCTACGAATGTGCATTCGGAACGGATTAAATTCGTAAGTCGAGGTACCACTGTATATAGATTATGAAATAATATGTAGTCAAAAATATTGACATTAGGACCCATGGAGGGGATGGTGGGAATTCTGGAGATTCAGAGGAATCTCTAAATATGGTATTGTTACAACTTTGCTTTTTAAAAATAAAAAATATTTTTTAAAAAAAGATTCAGCAGCATATGCAAGCACACAGTTCATTCATTCTAAATCACGATAGACAAAGCAATCTGAATTAATGCAGTGAATGTGCAACTTAGCCCTGTTTATTGCCTTGCTTGCTACAAATCTAGGTCTACACAGCTATGGCTTCTTTCTTCTCTATAATTTGATGTGATTGGCATCCACGTGGAAGAGTGTGCTTTCAATGGTGAGGTCAAACTGTTGGAAAGTTACAGCACCTGCTGTGGCTGTGGAAACTGATACCAGGGAACATTTTCCTGAGGTTGTCCTGCCGAAGAGGCTCCATGGTGTTTCTCTGTGCTCCTCCTAGTGGTTATTCATCCTCTGGTCACTGCTGTGGATGCACAACCTGACTGTCTCCAGGCACTGCAATCACCTGAAAGGAATTCTCGTGTGGTGGGGTTAAAGTTGGCAGCCTTCAGGTCACATCTACAGAAATTCAATGTACACAACTACATTTACTCTTAGATACTAAGATCGAGAAATTATATGGTTTTACCTTGTGGCAATTGTCAAGAGAACACAATGTCAAGTTCTCATGGGCTTTCCTTCTGGAGATATGTCTCATTGTGACACCACTAAAGGGTTCTTTAGAGCAGGTATAATGGAAATGTGAGCACAGCCCAAGGTGTACTAGCTGCTTAGAAGGTAGAACAGCACCTGAACTAGTAAGCAGTGGCTTTGCAGGATGGCTCCGCTGCCCCCAACCAGATCCATTGTTGGATGCCTCTTGGAGAAGTCTCCTGCTGGTGGGGAAGCCTATCGGCTCTCTCCACTGGCTGGAATTCAGAATCCAAGCCTGTCTGCAATTTCAGACAATCACAGGCAGGCTTGGAAGCAGGACATTCCTGGGGGATAGATCAAGGGGATGGATCACAGGATTATCCCCCCTCCATTATTAAGGTTTCCATATTTGGGGCTGGGCAGGAATTTTCCTACCAGGCCAATTGGCTTTCACTTGGTGGTTTTCACCTACCTTATGCTTGCCACACTTTTGGCAATTAGCTGAATAAACCTTTCTCTTGGCTTGAGGGGAGGTTTAACCTTTGCCTACCCCTCTGAAAGAAAGGGCATTTGGATTTGGGATTGCTTCTGTCCAGTCCAGGTGGGGGCTGGGCCACAGCACTGTTATTGTGGCAACACCCTGGGTTGACACCTGGAAATCATACCAAACCTTCTTGTAATCAATAAAGTCTGGCCTAATTTTCCCCAAAATATGGTCCTGTCTGGTTATTTTAGTGGAGGTAGGGGGGGTTAGACAACTCAATTTCCTTGAGAAAACAAAAACAAATCAAAATTTTAATTAAACAGAAACTTAAGGTTATAACAAACCCCTATTATTCATATTTGTAGTTTATGCCTGTGGATCTCCTTCCTAGGAATGAAAAGTTTCTGGTTAAATAATGAATCGGTATAATGAACAACATAAAAACTGTGAAGCCTCACAGAATGTGTAAAGATTGGTAATCTTTGCATGCATAAGTTCAACGTGCAGAATCTTCCATGCAGTAGAAATGAGAATACTTTTGAGGATGTGATTTAGGATTTGGAATAGTTTGTGTTATTAACCCACACCTGGAAATCATACTTCTTCCTAACAAAACAGAAAACAAAAACACAAAATGAAACTTATTATTCATATTTCATATGAATAAATGAAATCACTGTGGATAAAACTTGCCATGTGATTCACACACCAACTTTGCAGAGATGTTCACAATAGGATATAGTGTTAGCGAATCTCTTGTCCATGGGCCTATTAGGCCCCCCAGTTCTCCCCATATGCCCTACACCTGACATCATATATATGGTGTGAGGCAGATAAAGGCCAGGCACTGCAACACCTGCAAAGCATTGTATACAGATCTTTCCGAGATCATCACAGAGCTATTCAGAAATGAATTGGATTAAAAAATGCATACATATAGATACAAGATGAATTTTAGGACACACTCTGAGAATATACTGACCTCATAGAACCTTCCTAGAGCAGGATGAGCTTCCTGTCTCTTCTTAAAGCTTACTTGGCTATAGGCTGGATACAAAATTCCTTTGGGTGCCTCTGCCTTGGGAGGAAAAACCATGAAAACCATGAAAACCATGAAACACACCAAATGGTGTGTGTGAGTCAGGGGTGGGGGGGAGACATACAGGAGGAGTAACCAATGAGAGGTAAACTACCACCAGCAGACAGGAGCATGCCAGCATGCAGATTTGGAATGCAATCCTATACATGTCCCGAGTGGGGATGGACAACAGGTAAGTGCACATAGGATCACAACCTAAATTCACAAGAGTTGTAAAAATCAAACATCCACCGTTTCTATGTGAATGTGTAGATGCATGTCATAAACAAATGCAGCTGCTCAGTCAAATCCAGTTTGGACCTAAAAGAGATGGAAACATACGGAAGTACCCACAATGTATCAAAGGTATTGAAAAATACTGTTATAGGTTTGGGGGATCGGTCTGATTAGAATTGCTCCGCAACTCACTGAGACTGCAACATTATGCATACTCACCTTGGCAGTAAATCCCACTGAAACGGACTGAGGCTGATGTCTGAGTAAACATGCAAGGGATTCTGCTCTGATTCATCATTAAATGAATCAACTGGTTGTCCTTCTGGGGAGAAAAGCAAAAACAGAAAAAGCCTGGGGTTAGCAGTAACAGTTAGGATGAAAATTATAAAACATAATCTGTGACCCTGCCCAATTTAAATCACAGGTGGGCAAGCAGTGGTCTCTAATCTCATTTCCCCCTCAGCCTAGATTGTAACAGGGATAATAGGGATACAGGAGTACCAGTGATGGGACAAGAATTCAAGGAAGGATGTTCTACCATGCAAGAACCCATGTTTGGACATGCTCTTTCCCACTGCATGTTAGTTCCTTTTTCTTATGAGAGAGGGTAGTGGTAGTGGGAAGGAGGGCTCACAAGCTTATTAGGGCAAGTTTTGGCTCTCCTGACATGGTTGAAGACCAGCTTGCATCAATCCAGTTCAGCATGGTCAACGATCAGAGAGCAACAACTGGAGGGCCACAGCTCCCTACCACACAATTCTGCCAATTCATGCTTGCCTTTACAACATGAGGACATAAGGGAATTGAACAGTAGATTCAACTTCCTTTCTTGCTTGTGAGCAAAGATCAGACCTCATATCACTTGATTACATGCTCCAATCTAGACAATACAGGAAGAAAAAGATAGAGATGATAAAGCATATCCTTACGTGTTTGGTTTTCTCTTTCTGGATGTCTGTGGAAAGCAAAGATGTGTGAGATATATAAAGCTGGAGGGGCAGAGAGAAGTCCTCTAGTTTCAAATGTGTATGTGGAGTCAGGGAAGGTGGAGACAGCCTGGCAGCTACCTCAGAGGTGGTTCAGGTGCTCTCAGATGCAGCTGCCGGGCTGCCTTCACCTTCCCCCACCCCAGCAACTATTCCATCTGGCCTGCCTTCAGGTGGTGCAGGGGCTCTGATGCTGAGGTGGGGGCTCCTTTAAACTTCTCCCTTGAGGGGAGAAGTTTAAAGGAGCCCCAGCCGTCCCCTCAATGGAAAGTGTGACAGAGCCTGCACCTCCCCAGCTGAGTAGCCCCAATCCAGCTCCTACTCCCCTGCAAGCAGGAGTGGGGGTGGGGATGGTGATCTCTCAGGGGAGGCTTGGGAGCCGTGGGTGGGCTGTGTGCCATTGCCCCGTGCTTCCGGGCTGCTTCCTGGGGGTGGGGGGCGCCGCTTTGCTGATGGCATTTCCCCTTCCCCCTTCTTTTTGACAGCTCGAGGGAGGCTCCCCCCCCACTCCAGGAAGCAGCCTGGGAGTGCAGCAGGGCAACGGCATGCCACCCGCTCACAACTCCCAGGCCTCCCCCAGCTGTCAAAACGAAGGGAGAAGGGGGAAAGGCCGCCGGCAAAGTCGGCGCAGCTCTCCGCTTCCCCTGATGGCTCGGGGTAGGCTTGGGAGTTGCAGGGCGGGCGGCACGCTGTATGTCACCCCCCTCAGTGATGACTCCCTCCCCCACCCACCCCTTTCTACACCCTTGCTTGTCTGACCCTTCTTAAAAGAGCAGGTGCTACACTATATGAACTCATTTTTTAAAACATGATTAGATATAGTGCCATACTACATTACTACTTGATAAATGACTGTCTGAATTTACCCATCAAGTTTTGCTACTTCTTCCCCAATTTCATTAGCTACTGTGAGGAATGGAGGAAGTTGTCTCTACTTGCAAATGAGTAATTTCTATTTAACCCTGGAGAAGATATGAAAGCATTAGTTCCAGTTACGATATGAAGCAGGTTTAGGCACGACCAATGTCCAGAGAAGAAATTGTTGCCCAGAATATGCTGTTCTGAGGAACAAAGCTGCTTTACCATATTTCCTGCATACCGAATCACACTTTACTGAATTGAAGACATGAATGTTAAAGTCTCATTACACCTACCTGGTTGCTCTCCATTGGATTATACCTGAGAGGGATACAGTGCACATTGGACATTAACCTCTTCATAGCTGCTATGACGTAACACCACGTTGATTATAAGACACATTGAACCATTGCATAAGGGGACAGACATAAATAGGGAAAGTTCTGGACAGCTATTCAAAACTTGCCCCTCCCTGGGACATCATCCCACTTGTTCCTCCAATATCAGGGATAGTACTGTAGCGCTCATTCCTTCAACATGACATTTGTTCATTATATGTGCACACACCTTACAGTGCGATTGCTGGAGTGGACATGCAGACAGCATGCAGGAACATTATTATGCACATGTTGCCCATCCAGGAGCAATCAAGCAATAAGATGAATGTGTGAACAGTGTCAAGACAGAGACATCATCCACATCCACCACTGTCAGAGAAACAGACTGTGCAATAAGACTATACTGAAGTAAGTTGGTTGTAACATAAATCCTAGCAAGGCAGGATTGCAGAGGGTTTATTTTAGTAGTTAGTTTTAATTACGATTGCTATATTTTGCTTGAACATTACCTCTTTTCTCCAGCACATAAAACAGTGCAGCACAGATAAAGATGGAAGCAGTTGTCATTCCAAATCCTAATGCTAAGGGCAAGGGAAAAAAATGCATGGATCAACCCACTTTATTCAAAAGGACGGAAAAGCTAAGACAGTGAATAGAGCACAAAAAGGAAACGTGTTATACAATGGTGCATGCATAGTAAAGGTGGATACATCAAGCAACATTCAATGATAGTAAACCCTGAAAGTCTGAATTGGCAAAAAGAACAGTTTTTATTTTCATTTGTTAGATTTATATACTTCCCTTCATCAAAAGATCTCAGGGCAGTTCACTAAGAAGCTGATTTGTCCAGATTTCTGAAATGTGGCATGGAGTACCTACAGTTTGATCATTGTGATTTCAGACATGCCCACTGAAACATGGTTATGATCCAGTGTGTCTGCTGCTGTGGAACTTACAACAGAACAACTCATGGGATCAACCAGGAGGTTTGCAAGCAAGAGTCTGGTAACAAGTAATAGACATAGTAGGCTTTGGGTTGGGGAAACCTCATGTGCAAGGGCTAAATGTCTGGCCCTGGGGGTGTTGCCCAGGCCACAACCCTCACCAGCCCTGCTTTGCATCCTCTTGAGTGATTCTTGGCTGCCTGGAATGTGTTACTGAACTCTAATACTTCTTGTCTGCCTTGGTTGTAGTCAGGTGTGTGTGCATACAAAGATGAAATCCAGATGTGTTGTTCTGCCCATGTTTGCTTTGGGTTTCACCAACCAAATGCATGTGACCCTCCAAAAGTCACCTCAAAGGGCACATGGCCACATTCACCCCCAGAATACGGTAAATAAAAACTACTTACCTAGGGAAATTTCAAAACCTGTGAATTGAAAGCAAATCGGTTATACAAAAATTCTCTCTCCTTTTTGGCTTTTCAAGTTGTAGTGCTTTTTACAAAGTTATATGAAACAGCATGTCAACCAACCACTCCTCTCATCTCTGATCACTTAGGTTTTATAATCTATGGCTTCAAAATGACCTGTGTAATTTCTTTCCTTTTGAGATGAGAATTATCCCTTCATATTCTTCCTGCTAGAGTATCATTGCCTAAGGGATTCTGCATAGGGACTTCTCAGTGGCTTTCAGGAGCCCTGGAATCTAGATAGCAGTGCCTGCTGGGCTCTGTGATTCACAGGACTTTTGCATCTTCACCCAGTGATGGAACATCAATTCATCCAATAGCCAAAGAAGGCTTTCAGCAAGAGTCCTGTGGCATTTGGGTTTTAGGGTAAAAACTCACTTACCTAAGGAACCTGCATTATTTGAGGCACCTGTGAATTGGAAAAAAGTGGATAATTGGATAAATGTGCAAGATGTAATTGCATTTCTTACCACTTCTGCTGTAGCTGAGAATTCACTCCATTTCTATGGTGCTTGCAAAGGTATAATTACATAGGGGTTACTGCCTATTTGAGGACCAGCCAATGGTGTTAAAAAAGATTCACATTTATTACAATATCATTTAGAGCAGCTGAAGGGAAGAAATGCCCAGTACCAGGAGGTACTGAACATAATGGGTTAGCTGCTGACCAATTTAGGTTGCATTCCTATACATACTTACCTAGAAGGAAACCTCAATAAATTAATGACACATCTCAGTAGACATTAATAGGATTGTGCTTTAGTCACATTTATTTCCCATTGAAATCCATGTAACAGTTATTATTAGTCTCACTGGTTTCAATGGGAACTGCAACTAAATTACTCTTGATCTAACCCAAATGTTTACTCCATTTACTGAAAATTCTATAAGCCATAGAACAGACCCAATAAAACATAAGTAAGAACTTAAGCAGCACACACATATACAATCAATAAACAGCAGAAGCATAAGACCAGGCACCCCCAAACTGCGGCCCTCCAGATGTTTTGGCCTACAACTCCCATGATCCCTAGCTAACAGGACCAGTGGTCAGGGATGATGGGAATTGTAGTCAAAACATCTGGAGGGCCGAAGTTTGGGGATGCCTGCCTAAGACTCTATCAAATATTTGGGGGAATAGTTCTAACCCAGGTACCCCCAAACTTCAGCCCTCCAGATGTTTTGGACTACAATTCCCATCATCCCTGACCACTGGTCCTGTTAGCTAGGGATCATGGGAGTTGTAGGCCAAAACATCTGGAGGGCCGCAGTTTGGGGATGCCTGCCGTAAACTAACAAAGCTTTCAGCTAAACAGCTGGTGAAATCCAGATATGTGTTTATGTATGATTTACTGTACAATGGGCAGCTCTAACATGTATGTGACCTGTAGACTTGTTGGATATTGTTGGTAGGCTATATGTGTTTATATAGTACTAGAGCCACTTTATTTGAGGTTAAGAATGGACTCATTTCCTACTTGACTTGTTAAAGTATTATCATTGTCATTGTTTTGTATTTTCTACAAAAACTTCTATATACAAATATCTTTGTATTTTCTATAAAAACTTAATGATTCTACACATTTTGAAAGTGAAACAGGGTCACCCACATTTAAAGTAGTGGCTTCAGCGCACTCTGGGACTTCCCAGGTATGCAGAAGTGGATTTTTTATTTTATTTTATAAAACATGAAATGAGAACTGAGACTATTTATTGGCTTCCAGGACCATGAGGCTGTCAAAGCCTCTTGAGCTCCTAACACTTTAAAGTATCCTGTAGGGAGAATTATGGTGGGATGACTAGTAGAAACTGTTCCCACATAAACAGCAGTAAAGGCAGGGCTGGGGGGAGTGGGGCTGTTGCCCCTGAACCTATGCATTCTGAAGGATGAGAAATATAATGGTGTCATTTTCCTACTCACAAGCCATAAACAGCACTATAAGCCTAATGTTAGGGGCAAGGTTTACTGTAGATACCTTGCTGTGGCTTCCTATTTGCTACAATCAGTGCTTTTTTCCCTGGGGGGATGCAGGGGTACGGATACCCCTAAACATTTTGTGAATCTTTGTACTTTTGTCCATTTACCGTATTTATTTTCCCCAACTTGAACTATAAAATGGTGATTTTCCTGAGTCAAAATGAGAGTACCCCTAAACAACTTCTTCTTCTTCTTCTTCTTCTTCTTCTTCTTCTTCTTCTTCTTCTTCTTCTAAAAAAAAGCACTGGCCAATCATTTTTGATACGAGAGTGCATAATTAGCAAAATTACCTGCATGTATCCTGAAATCTTCATTGGAGTCTGTTCTCCAAGTCCCCCATTCTAAAAACAAAAACAAAAAACAGGAATGAGGAGGAGGAATCAGCAGCAACCAAACTAGTTGAAGCCTGAAGGAAATAAACTCAAAGCATATTGGGTAGCATTAATGTATCACAACAGGAAATTTCCATTCTTGATTCACCAAGAAAATTACAAATTTCTATAAAAACTATTTCATTTGTTGTTTTCTTACCTGAAACATAAAGGTTCCTGGCATCACTTGGAGAGGAATTATTCACCTGGTTGTTATTTATCCTTGTTCCGGTACATGCAAGAAAGCTGTCTTGTACTTGCTCTTGATATTTTATAAGAGAATTTATATAAAAATATTGCATCCTTTTGCTTCTGACTTTTGATTTCTACCCCGTCTTCACAGAGAATAATTCTGGTAAAAGGAGAGACTGGTGGTATTTGACACTTAACCAAAACTTCATCTGCTTCATCACTGGGTGAGGTTTCTAGAAATATTTTTGGTTTGCTAAGAATACCTGTAGGAATGAGAAAACAACCCACTAAATTGAAAGTTTGTGTAGCAAGTTTATAATTTTCTCATGATATTGTTTAACATAATATAGTTTATAGTTTTAAAACTGCAAAATTCCAATCAATAGGGACTCCAGTCAGGATTTGTACTGTGGTGGGCAGTTCCTCTCTTTGTTCTCTTCCCAAACATTCCCCTGGAGCTGCTATTTGCATCAGGAAGAAAGTTCCTGTTCCTACCAAATGGAACTTAGCTTCTAATGCAAATAGCAGCTGCTGATAAGTGATATTGGGACCATGATGGGGCAGAAGGGTAAACTCCTTCTCCCTGTGACCCACAATGAGAGCAACACTTACCTGGGGTGTGACAAGTCTGTTGCTTTGTGAGATGGATACCTTAAGATTTTTTTAAAAATCCACGCAACATGAGTATGATTGTGTACCTTGAATTAGGACACAACTGATATTACTAGCACTCCTCTAGTATTTTATTGGCAGTCACCTATATAGCTATGGTGCAAGAGTTCTTATTAGTCAATACTAACTAGTCATGTGTTTCTAATAACCTCCTGCACTGCCATCAGCAGTATGAATGAATGAATCTTTCTTTGCATCAGCCACCAGCCATCACAATAAAACAAACCAAATGTGGTATACAGAGGATAAAGGTAAAAAGTCAATTACATAAAATACATTTTGGGGGTTTGGGTCAATAGTCAAATAATGGATCTTATTCTAATTGCCCCAGCTAAAAACCTTGCAACCTTTGCTGTCACTTGCTTATCTTGGTCTGCCAAAAGAAAGGTCACTGTAACAGTGGTTGGGTTACAAGGAATGGACAATAATAGAGGAGTGATAACCGCACTCCTCAAATCTTTATAAAGAGTGCAAGCCAGAAGGACAAGAGCAGTATGTACTGTATGTGCTTGATGAACTGGACTGTGCTCCACAAAAAACCCTAGATAGACAATCCATTCAGATCCCACTCTGTTAGAGGTTCACATAGTCAGTGGCATAGCATGGGTTGCCAGTGCCCAGGGCCATGTAGAGGGAGGGAAATGGATGGAGTATGCCTGTGCATTCAGCTGCCTAACGGCATCCACATTACCCAAGAGATCGCAGCCAGAGAGATAAGAAGAGTTGTTCCATTGTCTGGAGAGGTCACTTCTGGTTTGCATGTAGAAGCCATTTTCATTGAGCCCAGTGATAGAAGAACACAGCTGTATTGAAGCAGCACCGGGTGTTGAATTTTTGTGCCCTTAACAATTTTGTGCTTGGGGCACCCACCCCTGTGCCCCACCATGCTACACCACCACACATAGTACTGCTCAGAAACAAGCCCCTCTAGACCAAACTACAAGTGTGCCAGTCTGTTAAACATATGTACATCTAGTTTGGTTCTTAGCTGCCTTTAAATATCTACATAGAGGGAAGGCCCTTTAAATATACTTCTACTGGATGAGCTATTTGCACACCAAAAAACAATCCTTACAAAACTAAAGCTGTTTTTCCTGTCTGTCTAGGGTCCAAGTCACATGTTACCCTTTTAAGGAGGCAGCATCCATTTCCCAAACTTCCCACATCTACCTATATATTAATAGGAGAATAGTGGCAAAGAGGTGGTGTGGAAATAGCAGTGAGGTGGAAAAAGCACCCCCCTTTTTTGCAAAAAGGTAAACACCTCCCACAATGAGAGCAACACTTACCTGGGGTGGGACAAGTCTGTTGCCTTGTGAGATGAATACCTTTAAAATTAAACATACCATTATAAGCTTTTAGTAGCAAGGAAATACTGTATTGATTTTGATCTCTTTGAAAGGCAGCAGTGTTATTCAGATGCACAAATCCTTGAGAATATTTAGATTTGCACCTCAAATAAAGACTGACATTACTCTGAAATCACCACTCAATATACGATGCAAAAATACTGTGATATCATTTATTTTCCCATTATTATTTCCCATTGTTGTTGTTTAGTCGTTTAG
Organism: Lacerta viridis; assembly: GCA_900245905.1. NCBI lineage: Eukaryota > Metazoa > Chordata > Lepidosauria > Squamata > Lacertidae > Lacerta > Lacerta viridis. Next base: position 20,458 of record OFHU01002609.1, on the reverse strand, counting down.
TCGTTTCTGACTCTTCGTGATCCCATGGACCAGAGCACGCCAGGCACTCCTGTCTTCCACTGCCTCCCGTAGTTTGGTCAGACTCATGTTGGTAGCTTTGAGAACACTGTTCCCATTACTATGCAGTAAAATTATTATGAACATTTGGGGGAGTTTGGAATATGACACTGGAGTGTTTGTTAAAGACCTCCTCACTACAGTAGCACTTTGCACACACAAAAATGAGATTGTACAAGAATGTCCACTCACAGTTTTCCAGCAATTGCTTTTTGTATCCAAGTCCTTGGATGACTGACAAAGATGGGAAAGGAATTTAGCAACTCTGGAAAAGTGCCTCTTTTTCATTATAATCCTATCATATAATTCCATTTTATAAAGTGCTCCAGGCACCAGTTGACTAGATAAATAAACATAATTATTTATAGTTACAGGTAGGTAGTTGTGTTGGTCTGCCATAGTCAAAACAAAATAAAATAAAAAATTCCTTCCAGTAGCACCTTAGAGACCAACTAAGTTTGTTCTTGGTAAGCTCATACCAAGAACAAACTTAGTTGGTCTCTAAGGTGCTACTGGAAGGAATTTTTTAATTTAATTTTAATTTTTTATATTATATTATAAATCACACCACTTTAAATAGATCCCCTGTTAACCCTTAATATACTCACAGCAAAGGCAGAGCCCCAGCAGAAGTATCATTACAAATATAGCAGTAGTTCCTTTTTGTGCAAACTGGACAGAGGTTTCTGCTGCTCACACAGCATTTCCTAGGCTTCAGAATGAGTTGCTTTGTGCGCAGCACACCATTCCCAGTTCCTAATTTGCATGAAAGTTTGAAACAGAAGCAGTACACTTAATATGGATATGCAGTTTATATGCCTCTGTACCGCACAATAACATTTGGCCAACCACATATTAAATAGTGGCATCTACGCTGGCTTGGTCATGTCCACAGAATGGAAATGGCAGTACAGTATCTCTAAGGATGTGCTCTGGATGGGGAGCTGGCTTCAGGCACCAGGTCCATTGACAGACCAACTCTGCATTACAAAGATGTCTGCAAACATGACATGAAGGCTGGCAACACTGGCCCCACCATGTGGGAATCCTTGACTTTCCTGAGAGTAAGCCCCATTGAATTCAGTAGGGCTTACTTGTGGGTAGAGACACAGTTGCTTGCACTGTTTACTGACAAGCTCCCCCCTCCTCCTCATTCTCACCCCACAATTACAGGAATCACTTTGGGGTTTTAATAATGTGTAACTCACCCATTTGGGTATAGCGGCACTCTGAAGTATAGGAACAAAACAGAAAGGTTTAGGATAGTCAACAATTTAGTCACAACTACCCAACCTCCCATTTCATCATAAGGTGGCCAGTTAAATTTTCCACCTTCCATTTCCCCTATTGTGGCACAGAAGGCAAAGCCCCCATCTCATTAATCTCTGCCTTTTTATCACAAGGAGTGGGGCAGCAAGCAAGCAAAGAGATAACCTCCTTTAAAAAAAAAAAAAACTTTTTAAAATGGAGGGAAGCTGTTTAAGGGGAACCAGCAACGCAAACACCAGAAAATGCAAATAAAACACTCCCCCCCTTTTTCTGCTGGCAGAGGAGTAGGAGGGAAGTAGCAGCAGCACATTGGGAAGTGGAGGACTGGGTGAACAAATGTGTGAGAAATAAAGGAGTGAGGGGAGAATTGGGGAGAGGTCAGGGGTAAGGAGGAGAAAACGGGGAAACATAATGAGGGGAAAGCAGAAGGTGGCCAGCCATGGAGCACCCTGGCCTAGTGTTTCTTGCCTAGGAATGGGGGAAGAATTCAATTCAGTTCACATTTAAAGGCGAACCTACCAAATTCATGCTTTCTGAAACAATATGAGAACCACAGCACAGGCACCCTTTCAAATTCACACTGCTCCGAATTTTGCCATGCAGTTCTGCAGCCAAATAATGTGTACAAATACGCTAACACTGAGGTAAAATGTGAATAAAAATACATATATGTTAGTTAATATAACATTAGAACGTTGTTTGATGCTGTCCTGGCTTCTACTTCATGGGTTTCCTGGTACTGGGCTGGTTGGCTGCATCTGCCCAAGCTGGGCAGTCTCTGAGGGCACAAGAAAGAATTCATGCCTCAGGGGAGGGTGAATGGAGCAGGCATAGTCAGTCAGGGACAGTGTTTTCCTGGCATGTGAGGAAGTGTTAAGAGAGCCTTGGAGTAACAGTGCATTCTATAATTGTAGTGTGGCAGTGAGAAAATGGAAAGTTAAATTTCTTTTTCCAGCTCCCCATATAATATTACTCCAAATCAATTAAAAAACCAAGTTATCAAAAATGTCCTAATGTACTTGATCAACTAGGGGATGCGGGTGGCAGTGTGGTCTAAACCACAGAGCCTAGGGCTTGCTGATTGGAAGGTTGGCGGTTTGAATCCCCGCAACAGGGTGAGCTTCTGTTGTTCAGTCCCAGCTCCTGCCCACCTAGCAGTTTGAAAGCACATCAAGTGCAAGTAGATAAATAGGTACCACTCCAGTGGGAAGGTAAACGGTGTTTCCATGCGCTGCTCTGGTTCACCAGAAGTGGCTTAGTCATGCTGGCCACATGACCTGGAAGCTGTCTGCGGACAAACGCCGCTCCCTCGGCCTATAGAGCGAGATGAGCACTGCAACCGGAGTTGTCCGCAACTGGACCTAATGGTCAGGGGTACCTTTACCTTTACCTGATAAACTACTGAGTACAATTTGACATGAGGACAACGTAACTGGAGAGTTGGGGGGCAGTTCCAATCCTTAGAAAAAGGGACCCCTTAGGTAACTAACCTGTGTTCTTCTTGCTGTTCCTGAACAACTTTCATCAGCCTCATCCATACTGGCCAGAACTGGTGAAAGTTGTCCTGCTGCAACATGTGGAGTGCCACAGCACAGTGTCTGCAGTTTGCAAATGTGCACACAGGCCCAGAAAGCTCTCTGTTCAAACACAAGCCACCCATCATTATGACAGGTAGTTTCTGCTAGTATATTTTATCAGTTACAAACCTTTCCTTTGTTGCTTGTCTCTCTCCAAATAATATGAAAATGGGTGATATATGGTTTAAAAGGGGGGTGGGCGGTGAGCAGTTCATGAAATACTTTTGGATTATGACCTGTTTCTTTGTCTCCCTCCCATTATATACAAGTTAGTTCACACACCCTTGGATATTAAATTGTTTCACTGATTGTACTTTCGCCCTCCTGGTAGTTTCTGGGACTACTAAAAAAACCATGGTATCAATAAGAACGCCCTGCATGAAAAATGCAGGATACATTTTTAGCACTTGAGAATGTAATAGATTGTGTTATAATTCTATTGGGGAATTTCGTTAAATGTGGTTATGGTTACATACTCTGGTTGTATACACATCACTGGCTTAAAATGCAGCTTATGTCATTCTTCTCATTTCAGTTTGAAGCTGGTCTGAGGAAAAAAAACATCAAAATGCAGCATTTCATAAGGAAGTTCAGGGTAGATCTACTCTTCCTTTGAGTCCTTAGTTTTGGAGGTACTTGGCAATATGGCTGCCAAACCCCCTTGCTTTGAGTTTCCCAAGTTTGGGAAACTTATGAAGGGATTTTAACAGAATTATGTCATGTGATGGACAGGTGGGTTGCCCAGTGCACCTATCAAAGCTGGCTAATGGAGTTGGACCCCAAAAGGTTCCCCATCATGGTCTACCAGCTGAGGATCCCCAAATAATTGTTTTTTTTTATCTGTGTACCCATTTCTCTACTCATTTACATAGAATGTGGTCTTTCTAAACATAGCACACACCGGGTGGCTAACATATTATAGAAATACAGCACAATACAAAGCAACACAATAGCTAAACAATTTATTTGGCAGAAATACAAATAATATTTTTAAACATAGGCATGTTAAAATAAGCAGCAAATAATATAAATCCCAGTAGACAAAAGGCTATCCTTTGAAGATGTCCATTAATACTATGCAGACACCTTGCTGTACTGTTTTCAGTACCTGCTATAAAGACTTCTTGGAAGCCTACCAGATATCATGAACCCAAGCCATTTATTGGAACTTTAAAGGTCAAAACCGGTACTTGAACTGGGCTTAATAAAATACTGGAAACATTATTGTAAGTGAATAGATGGATGAGGGAAGGACAATAGACAAAGAACAATTTGGAGGCATTTTCTTCCCCTTCCAATGGGATTTCCTAGTTTCTAGGTCCAGTCAAGGAGTAATTACACTTCTCCATGAAACAGGTGATGATTGGTGCTGAGACCAGGAGAAGAAGCACCAATGAGGAGCGGAGAATCCAGATATAGAGAGGTATTGTCTGACCTGGATCGAATAGAAAAAGAACAGAAAGGGTTGGGTGTTTATTCATATATGACCAGAGACAGGGAGATAAATCAGCAGATAGACATTAACAAGTTCGCTATGGTTTGATGTATCATAACATTTCCCCCACTCTTATTATATACTCCTATTGATTCTCTCAAATAGTATCAATCAACCATTTTTATTGTATATACCCAAAGGCCTTTACAATGGACCACAGAGAATAAAAGGAAACTTTCATTTAAAATCATACATGTAACCTGTAGCAGTTTGCAAAATATAGTAAAATAGTAAAAGAAGAACATTCCACACAGTTTTCAGCTATAGTTCTTTCCTGTATACTCCATTCTATCCACACTATGAAGGTGTTTTAGAGAAGGGGAGAACAAGAGAGGAAAAAGTTGAAAAGTTTGGTGTTTGCTCAAAATGTCCACAGCAAGTTGAAGAGGGAGACCTTATCATTTAAACAACAACAACAACAACAACAACAACAACAACAACAACAACAACAACTTACCATTTATACCCCACCCATCTGGCTGGGTTTCCTCAGCCACTCTGGGCGGCTGCAATAAAATATTAGTGGCACAATAAAACATCAAACATTAAAAACTTCCCTAAACAGGGCTGTCCTCAGATGTCTTCTAAAATATATGTATGTTATATTATATTATATATATATAATATTAAAATATTATGTTATGTTATATTATATTATAATGTCAGATAGTTGTTTATTTCCTTGACATCTGATGGGAGGGCGTTCCACAGGGCGGGTGCCACTACCAAGAAGGCCCTCTGCCTGGTTTCCTGTAACCTCACTTCTCAGGGAGGGAACCATCAGAAGGCCCTCAGAGCTGGACCTCAGTGTCCGAGCTGAATGATGGGCCATTTAGGGCTTTAAAGGTCAGCACCAACACTTTGAATTTTGCTCAGAAATGTACTGGGAGCCAATGTAGGTCTTTCAGGACCAGTGTTATATGGTCTCGGCAGCCACTCCCAGTCACCAGTCTAGCTGCCACATTCTGGATTAGTTGTAGTTTCTGGGTCACCTTCAAAGGTAGCCCCATGTAGAGCACATTGCAGTAGTCCAAGCGGGAGATAACCAGAGCATGCACCACTCTGGCAAGACAGTCCATGGGCAGGTAGGGTCTCAGCCTGCGTACCAGATGGAGCTGGTAGACAGCTGCCCTGGACACAGAATTGACCTGTGCCTCCATGGACAGCTGTGAGTCCAAAATGACTCCCAGGCTGTGCACCTGGTCCTTCAGGGGCACAGTTACCCCATTCAGGACCAGGGAGTCCTCCACACCTGCCCGCCTCCTGTCCCCCCAAAACAGTACTTCTGTCTTGTCAGGATTCAACCTCAATCTGTTAGCCGCCATCCATCCTCCAACCGCCTCCAGGCACTCACACAGGACCTTCACCACCTTCACTGGTTCTGATTTAAAAGAGGTAGAGCTGGGTATCATCCACATACTGATGAACACCCAGCCCAAACCCCCTGATGATCTCTCCCAGTGGCTTCATATAGATGTTAAAAAGCATGGGGGAGTGTTCTGCCAAGGGGCAGGGTTCTTTTTGGGATCTGGATCCAATGAAACACACCAATGGAAGAAGAACAAATATGCTTTTATTCCTAGATACAATCAGCAGCAGACAAATGTAGCATACCTGATAAAAGCCCAAGCACAATCTCCTCTTCTGCCGCCCGGGGCCCCAAGGGAGCAGCGGGAGAGATCCCTCACACCAGGAAACCCACAGCACCCGGTACCTGGTCTGTGGCGAAGCCCAATCTGTCCCCTCCATTCCTTCGTTTATATAGTTAACTTAAGTTTGATTGTTTCCACCTGGCTATCAGGTACCATTCCCGACTGGTCAGGCACCTGGGTGTGGCTTGGCTAAGGTCATTGGCAGCTGAAGGTGTTCTCAACTAATTGTATCTTCCTCACCAGCAACTTTACTTTGCTAATTTCAAGACTGAGGATGGAAAAGGGAGGAGGATATGCAACCTGACTCCTCGTGATTACAAAGATCTTCCGCGAGTTTCCACTACAGGGAGAGGATGGAACCCTGAGGCACTTCATAAGTGAGAGCCCAGGGGTCAGAACACTCACCCCCCACCACTTTCTGAACACGGCCCAGGAGAAAGAAGCGAAACCACTGTATAACAGTGCCCTCAGCTCCCAGCCCCTATAGATGGATGTTGTGGTTGTTATGGTATCAAAGGCCACCGAGAGATCCAGCAGAACTAGGAAACAGCTTTCACCTTTGTCTCTAGCCTGCCAGAGATCATCAATCTGCGAGACCAAGGCAGTTTTAGTCCCATGATGAGGCCTGAATCCTGATTGGAAGGGACCAAATGGTCCGCATCCTCCAGGCGTGTTTGTGGTCCTGTTAACCAATGACCCAAAATTGCTCACTGAAGGCCAAGGGTGGGTGAGCTGGAAGCTCTCAAAGCAAAATAGCTGTGAGCTCCAGGGGAAGCAGCCTTCTATAGGCTTTTGCCTCCCCTCTTCAGCAAGGGTTCATGGGGCAGCTTTTCCCCATGAGCCCATCACACAGAGAAGAAACTGAGCAAAACCTTGCCCAGTATTTTGCTGCAATCTATGGGCCACAGTGCAGCTGGGCAAAGGCATCCCATGCTTATTGGGCACGGAATGGGGCATAAAGTGATATGGTGAAAAGCTTGCACAAATAGCAGGAAAACCAGTGAAGAGTGATGCATTTCCCTGACTCTCTGTATAGCCAACTGGCTCTTGATTGATGGCAATCATTTGTCTTTGTCAAAAAAGGAGGAAAAAATCAGACATTGACAGCAGAGTGCTATCAAACTTTCTAAACTGGAAAAAAGATTCTATTAATTTGGTCTTAGGGTATTAATGGTGTTGGGAAATGATAAAAAAATGTTTTCTTTTCGTGATTGTTTTTGAGTATAAATTGCATTATGTTGTTTTTGTGTTAAGATTTAAAATGGCATACTAAAATAAACAATAAGATACATAAATATTTTTACTCGCTAATGCTGATTACTTCCATTGGAATCATAATTACATGGGAAGGACAAAAAATGGACAATATCAGAAAAAGCATGGCTCATCATCCCATCAAGAACAACAAAGCTCTCACAAGTGTGCTCTTATCAAGGCAGTGGTGCAAAACTCCCTTGTTGATCAGAAGAAAACTCCTGGTTGATTCATAAACTTCTCTGAATTTTGTAATGTTGTTTTGCCACAAAAGTGCCCAGAGAAATAGGTATTTTAATATAACGTGTATTTTATTAGGAAATCGGTTGAAAAATACATATTTTGAGGAATGCATACCAATGGTGTCATTTAATGTATAAATAATTTGATTCTAACTAAATCATAGGTAGGCTTATCACCCCATCAAGAACAACAAAGCTCTCATAATTGTGCTCTATCAAGTCAGTGGTGCCAAACTGTGGAACAACTCCTGATTGGAACATACACTTCTCTGGATTTTGTAATGTGGTTTTGCCACAAAAGGGGCCCGCAGAAATATGTATTTTCATATAACATGTGTATTTTATTTGGAAATGCATTGAAAAGCACGGATAAAATGCTTATTTTGAGGAATGCGTACAAAATGTGTACATTAATTTATATTAAGATGCATCATAACAATGGGTTTGATTTGAACTAAAAATCAATGGTTATAACAAAGAACCATTCATTTCATTGGGCCTACTCATCCCCCAACACCACTTTCTGGACACAGCCCAGGAGAATGGAGAGGAACCACTGTATAATGGTGCCCCCAGCTCCTAGCTCCCCTAGACGGCCCAGAAGGATGTCATGATCGATGGTATCAAAAGCCGCTCAGAGATCCAGCAGAACTAGGAAACAACTTTCACCTTTGTCCCTAGCCCACTGGAGATCATCGGCCATCGCAACCAAGGCAGTTTCAGTCCATGATAAGGCCTGAATCCTGATTGGAAGGAATCCAAATGGTCTGCATCCTGCAGGTGTGTTTGGAGTTGTTCAGCAGCCACCCGTTCAATCACCTTGCCCGATACAGTGGTACCTCGGGTTAAGTACGCTTCAGGTTAAGACGCTTCAGGTTAAGAACTCTGCTTAAGAACAGAAATCGTGCTCTGGCGGCGCAGCGGCAGCAGGAGGTCCCATTAGCTAAAGTGGTGCTTCAGGTTAAGTACGCTTCAGGTTAAGAATGGACCTCCGGAACGAATTAAGTACTTAACCCGAGGTACCACTGTAATGGTAGATTTGAGACTGGGCGATAGTTGGACATATTGGCCGGGTCTAAAGAAGTTTTTTTAAGAAGCAGTGCAATGACCGCCTCTTTCAGCGGTTCTGGAAAGGCTCCCTCACAGAGGGAAGCATTCACCACCCCACAGAGCCCATCACCCAGCCCTTCCCAGCTCACTTTTATTAGCCTGGATGGGCAAGGATGAAGTAGACAGGTGGTCGGTTTCACTTGTCCAAGCAGCCTGTCCGCATCCTCAGAGGTAACATATTGGAATTGATTCCATACAACTTGAGTAGACAGAACTCTAGCATTCTCCCGCCCTGGCCTTGCTCCCATGGTGGAGTCTACCTCCTTCCGAATCTGAGCAACTTTATCTGCAAAAAACTTTGTAAAATCGTTGAAAGAGATATTGGGGTCTTTACCAGGCCCTGATGGCAAAGGTGGTTCTGTTAAATTGTGAACCACCTGAAAGAGTCTCCTCCTGCTATTTTCTGCAGATGCAATAGAAGCGGTGAAGAAGGTGCTTTTTGCCATCACTATTGCCACTTGGTAGGCTTGATGTTGAGCTCTAACCCATGTCTCGTCCAATTCAAAATGAGTTTTCTGCCACTGGTACTCTAGCTGTCTCAGCAATTGTTTCTTTGCCCTCATGTCCGGGGAAAACCATGGGGCTGTCTGGGCTCCATGCAATAGGAGATGGTGCTTTGGAGACAGACAGTTGATAGCCCTGGTTAACTCTGCATTCCAGCGGGCCACCAGGGAATCAGCTGAAAGGCCATCAACATGGGATAAAACATCCCCTACCACTCTCTGGAAACCATTTGGATCCATTAAGTGGCGGGGGGGACCATCTGAATCGGTCCCACCTCCCTGCAGAGGGGAAGGGTAGCGGAGAAGTCTAGTTGCACCAAGAAGTAATCTGACCATGGCACTTCTTTTGTTTCACTTTTACTTAGTGTCAGATCACCCACATCCCTAGAGGTAAACACCAGGTCTCAGGCATGTCCACGACTATGAGTTGGGCCAAACTTACTCAGGGAGGCCTGTTAGAGATTGCAAATTGCCTACGTGCAGAAATGCAGCTGTCTATCCTCAAGCAATTAGCAGTTGGCAGAAAGCCCAGATCTGCTCTCTCTAGACCCTTATCAACGACCTGTGATTGGTCAGTGAGTTCCTAAAGAGTGAGCTCTGTGTGAGAGCTTGGTTATGGTTAGTGTGTGGTTGTGTTAGGAGAAAGTGGTCAGTGTAGGAGAGAGAGACAGAGAGGAAAGATTTTATGTTTTGTTTCTTTTATTTGTATAGTCTGTACATAGTAACTTATGGATACTAGTTGCTTCAATAAATACTGTATATAGTTATCCAAGTGAGTTGCTGAGTTCCTGCGTTGTGCTGTCCAGTTAATTACACAACAGCCAGAAGCTTCCAGAAAAGTCTGCGGTTAACTCTGCTGTGTCCAGGAATACGTTATACTCCTGACACTAAATCTTAAGAAGGCCATGCTTTCCACGAAGTCCCAAGCGGCCTCTTGTAATGTAAGGTTGTGTCTGCATGGATGTTAAAATCCCCCAGGACAACCAAACTAGGTGTCTCCAGGAGCACATCCGCCACAACCTGAAACAGCTCAGGCCAGGGAATCATTGGTGCAGTGGGGAGGTCAGTACACCAAAAGGAAGCCTGTACTGCCCCTATTGCCTAACTTTCCAGAACATGCAGTCAGAAAAGTGGGTCTTCCCAATAGGATATCCTGGTGCAAGCTAATGACTTCCTAAAAATCACTGCAACCCCCCCCCCCCCATGACCTGGGTTGCTGTGTGTAAGAGAAACCTGGTGGACAAGCAGCAGCAAGCACAGGCCCATCTGCTTCATCCAACCAAGTCTCTGTCACACATGCCAGGTCAAGTCCTCCATCCATGATCAAGTCATGGATGGCAGTGGTCTTATGAATCATTGACCTGGCATTGCACAGCAGCACCTTCAGGTCATGTGGGTCTCCCTTGTTGATTCCAGTATCCATCCAGTCAAGACCAGACCCGGAGGCAGGGATAGTCTTCAAACAACAACTAAACCTGCCTCCTCGGAAATTCATGGTCTGGCCTCAGCGTAACTCCTCCTCCTACCCGTGATCACTGAGATCGGGCCCCCAGAGAATCCACCCCCCCCCCGTGGAACCTGCCCCAGCCATTCTGTTGGCTGGGGCCCACTCCTAGGCAGCTCTGACCCTCTCCCCTTAAAACCAAAATAAAAACTAAATAAAATAGAAACTAAACAAGAAACAACCCCCCCTAAAATTAAACTAATTCCCACCCCCAACTAAACATTTATCCCACCCTCAACATAAAAACCAAGCTAAACAGCTGGTGAAATCCAGTTATGTGTTTATGTAAGAAGATTTACAATGGGCAGCTCTAATATGTATGTGACCTGTGGAATTGCTGGATATTGTTGGTATATCTGTATATATATTACTATGAGGTTTATATGAGGTTAAGAATGGACTCATTTTCTACTCGACTTGTTAAAGTATTAACATCGTCGTTTTGTATTTGAATTTCAAACTTCATGAGTCTACACATTTGAAAGTGAAACAGGGCCAACCACATATAAAGTAGTCGCTTCAGCACACTCTGGGACTTCCCAGGTATGCAGAAGTGGATATATTTTATATAAAATATGAAATGAGAACTGAGACTATTCATTGGCTTCCAGGACCATGAGGCTGTCAGTGGGGAAGAAGAAATCAGCCTCTTCAGCCCCTTTTGAAGTATCGTGTAGGGAGAATTATGGTGGGATGACTACCAGAAACTGTTTTCACATAAAAAGCAGTAAAGCAGTTATGCTGGGGGAGAGAGAGGAGGGCCCCCCGAACCTAAGCATTCTGAAGAATGAGAAATATAAAGGTGTCATTTTCCTTCTCACAAGCCCTAAACAGCACCATAAGCCTAATGTTAGGGGAGAGGTTTACCTTAGATATTTTGCTGTGGCTTCTCACTTGCTACAATCGCTCCTTCTAATAAGGAGCTAGGATAGCCATGGCTCAGTTTGATACGAGAGTGCATAATTAGCATAATTACCTGCATGTATCCTGAAATCTTCATTGGAGTCTGTTCTCCTAGTCCCCCTTTCTAAAAAACAAACAAACAAACAAACAAACAAACAAACAAACAAACAAAAACCAGAAATGAGAAGGAGGAATCAGTAGCAATCAAAGTAGTTGAAGCCCGAAGGAAATAAACTCAAAGCATTTTAGGTAGCATTAATGTATCACAACAGAAAATTTCCATTCTTGATTCGCCAAGAAAATCACAGTTTTCTATAAAAACTATTTCATTTGTAGTTTTCTTACCTGAAACATAAAGGTTCCTGGCATCACTTGGAGAGGAATTATTCACCTGGTTGTTTTTATCCTTGTTCCGGTACATGCAAGAAAGCTGTCTTGTACTTGCTCTTGATATTTTATAAGAGAATTTATATAAAAATATTGCATCCTTTTGCTTCTGACTTTTGATTTCTACCCCATCTTCACAGAGAATAATTTGGGTAAAAGGAGAGACTGGTGGTATTTGACACTTAACCAAAACTTCATCTGCTTCATCACTGGGTGAAGTTTCCAGAAATAGGTTTGGTTTGGTAAGAGTACCTGTAAGAATGAGAAAACAACCAACTAAATTGCATACAGAAATGAAAGTTCTCATTCGTACCAAATGGAGCTTAGCTTCTAATGCAAATAGCAGCTTCTGATTAGTGATTTTGGGACCATGATGGGGCAGAAGGGTAAACTCCTTCTCCCTGTGTCCCACAATGGGAGCAACGCTTACCTTGGGTAGCGACAAGTCTGTTGCTTTGTGAGATGAATACCGTTAAAAGTTTTAAAAAATATTCACACAACTTGAGTATGATTGCATACCTTGAATTAGGACACAACTGATATTATTACAACTCCTCTAATATACTGGCAGTCACCTCTATAGCTATTGTGCAAGAGTTCTTATTAATCAATACTAACTAGTCACGTGTTTCTAATAACCTCCTGCACTGCAACCAGCAGGTCTGATCACTATGCTCTGAAAGCCAGGATTGACTTCCCACCCCCCCTCGCTTGGGTGGCGAACTTATTTGGGCTCGCTCGTGGAGGCTGATGGATTTCGTCAGGCCTTGCGGGACCCTGCTCCCCCTGGCGGCTCACTAGATGAGCTTGTTCAGAACTGGAATAACCAGCTCAATGAGATTGCACCTAAGTGCCCTTTGCAGCCCCGCCGAAACCGGGCCTCCTGGTTTACCGAGGAGCTCCGGAAAATGAAACAGGACCTCAGACAGCTAGAGCAAGTATGGTGGTGTACTCGCGACAGAGCCTCAAGAACATCTTATAGGATGCTTATGAAAGCCTATGAGATGGCAGTAAAAGCTGCTAAGAAGTCTTACTTCTCAGCTTCCATTGCATCCGCTAGCTCCTGCCCAGCACAACTTTTTAGAATAATTAGGTCTTTAACGTCCCTAGAGGGACAGCCAAATTTAAATAGGAATTTGACTCGTAGCTGTGAGGCATTTACAAGCTTTTTTGTGGAGAAAATCTTGCTGCTCCACCGTGACCTCCCTGCCAATTTGGATACAGTAACAGAACTGGAGGCCCCTCAACTGTCTCGGGTCCAGTATTGGATCACTTTGATAGGATACTCCTGGCCGATGTGGACAGATTCCTCCGAGCTGGAAGGCCCACCACTTGCCTCCTTGACCTGTGCCCATCCTGGCTGATTAGAGCGTGTCCAGACGAGGTACAGGCCCTCCTGGGTGAGCTCATTAATTTATCCCTCGGTACAGGGACATTCCCAGGGGAGTTGAAGGAAGCAGTGGTGCATCCGCTCTTAAAGAAAACATCATTAGATCCTTTAGATCTATCCAATTACCGCCCGGTTTCGAATCTTTCGTACCTGGGTAAGGTGATTGAGAGAGCAGTTGCTGAACAGCTTGGTAGGTTTCTGGATGAAACATTGGCTTTGGATCCTATTCAGTCTGGCTTTCGCCCTGGTTATGGAACCGAGATGGCGCTGGTTGCCCTAACAGACAATCTCTGCAGACAGCTGGATCAAGTTGGGTTGGGTCTGCTGATTCTTCTAGATTTGTCAGCAGCCTTCGACATGGTCAATCATGAACTTTTGGACCACCGCCTTACCAACATGGGGATTCAGGGCACAGCCCGACAATGGCTGCGCTCCTTTACCTCAGGTCGGGGACAGAGGGTGGCACTAGGGAAGGAGTTGTCATTGCAGCATTCCTTGGTGTGTGCAGTGCTGCAGGGTACAATCCTTTCCCCGATGCTTTTTAATATCTTTATGGGTCCCCTTGCCCAGATTGTCTGGAACTTTGGGATGGGCAGGGGCGTAGCAAGGTAAATTGGTACCCAGGGGCAAAACATTTTTTTGTCACCCATGCCCCCAGAGGCATGGGAAGGTCAGGTGGTACCCGGTGTGGAAAATTTCTTGTCAACCCCCCTATTGATTCCCCCCCGCAAAAATGGTTTTACGTTATTTCATATTTTCTTACAAAGGAATAATAACAAGTAATAATAATAAAAAACTTTTATTTATATCCCACCCTCCCCGGCCAAAGTCGGGCTCAGGGTGGCTAACATCAGATACATAACATTGGTATAAAATCAAACAATAATTAAATTACCTCCTAAAAACATCTCAAAATCAAATTAAAGTCTAATTAGATGGCTTTCCACAGGGTTAGGGTTGGGAACAGTAAGTGCTCCACTGAACTGAAATTTCAGCCTTCATGACATAGATAGATAGATAATACTTTATTCGGCTATAAGCCCACAAGGTAAAACAAATCAATAAATAAAACAGCATTTTACATTCTAAAATATCAACTAAAATATTTCAACGCATAATCTCCTTCGCATTACAGTGCTTACAATCTCTAGATGTACCGTATTAAGGCCTTGAAGATAAAGATGGTGCATAGAGTTTACTAGATTTTTAATAGTCATGCAGCATTCCATGAAGTCTTTTATATGAAAGAACTGAAACCAGGAATCTGGCAACTTGTAATGTTCTATAAGAGTCTATGTCCTGGAGTAGATAAGCTAGATGCAATTCAGGTGGTTTAGCAACAATTTCCAGAATGATTGAACTCAGAATCCTTGATCGGGGAACACTGTATAATGGGCAATTAAACAAGATATGGTAAAGGGATTCTATTGATTTGTTATCACATGCGCATAAAACAGAGGTTTTACCGTTAGAAAATCTATTCAGACATAGGAAAACAGCCAAGTAAACAGCTATTTTGGTGGAGGAGGGTCAAGATATTAACCAATATGCATGAAATTTCATATATAGCTATATAATCCCTAGTATAGTAAGATAAGACCTTCGGAGCAGGCATTTTCAAAAAAAAAATTAAAAAAAAATTGTTCCTTGATAATTTGTCACCCCCTCCATTATGGAACCTGGGGTGGCCCGCCCCCCCGCTTCCTTGCTACGCCCCTGGGGATGGGCTGTCATCAATATGCAGATGACACCCAGCTTTATCTGTTGATGGACAGCCATCCTGACTCGGCCCCGGACACACTGACCAGATGCTTGGAAGCTGTGGCTGGATGGCTGCGTGGGAGCCGGTTGAAGTTAAATACTTCGAAGACAGAGGTCCTCTGGCTGGGTCAGGATGACATGGAGTTGGGGGGTGTAACGGACCAACCCTGTGCCTGGGTGTGAGCAGGTGCCCAGCACTCGAAGAGTTAACACCCACTCTAGATGACTGGCAGCACAATCGCAGAGGCGGGTCTTTTCCACCTTTTAAAAGGGGAGAATGGCAGTTGGGGCGGTTGTTGTGGGTTGTGGGTCAGGGAGTGAGGGTGAGAGGGAGAGCGGGTTGGAGGTTAGGCTTAGGTTAGGAAAGGAAAACTTTTAATCCTGTTTAAAGTTGTATCCAAGCTTATGTACCAAATAGAAAAAACATTGTAACCGCTTTCTACCTTAACTTCCTTGATATTAATGTTACCTCAATAAACATATTTTGTTTTGTTTAACGTTCGTGGACTCTGGCAGTGCGTCAGTACCTCTAGAGGTGTGGTTGAGGGGAAAAGCACTAGAGGTTTCCTGAGAGAAAGGGGACGGGTGGCTTATTTCCCTAACACACAGAGGACTGGGCAGGGAAGCCAAAGGTGCCACGCAGTTGCCAGAAGGAAAGGCAAGCTGCAGCAGTTTGGGAACCCAGAGGGCGGGAGATCCCAAGGTGGCAGGAGTTCCACTTTAAGAACGTGAAGCACTGAGGTACCCCGAGGACTTCTCTCATATCATCAATTTGGGGATTCATTTTAGTCGTCGGTGAACCCTAGGGAGAGACACAGTCAGGGGAAACGTTTTACAGTTGTGAGGGCTCTTGGTGGGAAACGAAGGGTCCCTCACAGGGGGCCAACTCCCATCTCTTGTGGGGGCTTAATTAGTGCCAGTGCCCTCTGTCAAGAGCTTGGGTGTAACCTTCGATGCCTCCCTCTCTATGGAGGTGCAGGTTGCAGCTACAGCAAAGGCAGCATTTTTCCATTTCTGTTGTTTTAAGCAGTTGGTCCCTTACCTTTCTCAACCCGATCTGGCCACAGGGATCCATGCAATGGTCACCTCCAGGCTTGATTACTGTAATTCACTCTACGCGGGACTCAGAAACTCCAGCGGGTGCAGAATGCCGCAGCAAGACTCCTTACAGGGTCCTTGCCGCGGGATCACATTCATCCAGTGCTTTACCAGCTGCACTGGCTCCCGGTGGAGTACAGGGTCAGGTTTAAGGTGCTGCTTTTGACCTTTAAAGCCCTATGCGGCCTAGGACCTTTATACCTATGGGACTGCCTCTCCTGCTTTGCCCTGTGAAGGACCTTAAGGTCCATAAATAACAAGTTCCAAGTCCCAAGGAGGTTAGATTGGCCTCAACCAGGGCCAGGGCCTTTTCAGCTCTGGCCCCAGCCTGGTGGAACACCCTACCACAGGAGATCAGGGCCCTGCGGGATTTGACATCTTTCTGCAGCACCTGCAAGACGGAGCTGTTCCACCTTGGCCCTTTGGGCTTGGACTCAGTCTAACCCCCTCTCTCATTTATTTATTTGATGGAACCCCTTATATGGGATTTGTATATAAATTTTCCCTCGGCTCTTTTTGCTGGCCCATGTAGGACCAGCATGGATAGTTGGCCCCGGTGAATATTTGACTTTTTCTCCCCTTATGGCTTTGATCTATAGGCTACCACTAAAACGAGGCTGCATTTTAAGCTGCATTTTAAACTGTATTCTAACTTATATTTTAATCAACTGTTTTTTTTTTTTTAATGTTTTTACTGTATTTATATTCAGTGTTAACCGCCCTGAGCCCGGTCTTGGCCGGGGAGGGCAGGGTATAAATAAATAAATAAAATTATTATTATTATTATTATTACTGCATGTGCTTGATGAACTGGACTGTGATCCACAAAAACCTAGATAGACAATCCATTCAGATCCCACTCTGTTAGAGGTTCACATAGTCAGTGGCATAGCATGGGTTGCCAGTGCCCAGGGCCATGTAGAGGGAGGGAATTGAATGGAGTATGCCTGTGCATTCAGCAGCCTAATGGCATCCACATCACCCAAGAGATTGCAGCCAGAGAGATAAGAAGAGTTGTTCCATTGTCTGGAGAGGTCACTTCTGGTTTGCATGTAGAAGCCATTTTCAAAGGAGCTCAGTGATAGAAGAACACAGCTGTATTGCAGCACTGGGTGTTGAATTTTTGTGCCCTTAACAATTTTGTGTCTGGGGCACCCACCCCTGTGCCCCACCATGCTACACCACTGCACATAGTACTGCTCAGAAACAAGCCCCTCTAGACCAAACTAGAAGTGTGCCAGTCTGTTAAACATATGTACATCTAGTTTGGTTCTTAAGGTAAAGGTAAAGGGACCCCTGACCATCAGGTCCAGTCGTGTCCGACTCTGGGGTTGCGGCGCTCATCTCGCTCTATAGGCCGAGGGAGCCGGCGTTTGTCTGCAGACAGCTTCCGGGTCATGTGGCCAGCATGACAAAGCCGCTTCTGGCGAACCAGAGCAGCACACGGAAACACTGTTTACCTTCCCGCTGGAGCGGTACCTATTTATCTACTTGCACTTTGACGTGCTTTCGAACTGCTAGGTGGGCAGGAGCTGGGACCGAGCAATGGGAGCTCACCCCATGGCAGGGATTCGAACCGCCGACCTTCTGATCAGCAAGCCCTAGGCACTGTGGTTTAACCCACAGCGCCACCTGGGTCCCTAGTTTGGTTCTTAGCTGCCTTTAAATATCTACATAGAGGGAAGGCCCTTAAAATGTACTTCTACTGGATGAGCTATTTGCACACCAAAAAACAATCCTTACAAAACTAAAGCTGTTTTTCCTGTCTGCCTAGGGTCCAATTCACATGTTACCCTTTTAAGGAGGCAGCATCCATTTCCCAAACTTCCCACATCTATATTAGCAGGAGAATAGTGGCATCTGGCTGGCTAGGCGGGTGTCCCCTTCCTCCCTCAGAGGTCCCTCCCGGTGTGGAAAGGACGACCATAGATAGAAGGAGTGTACCGTTCTTCGGTCAGTGAGGTGGAAAAAGCATATATTAATAGGAGAATAGTGGCAAAGAGGTGGTGTGGAAATAGCAGTGAGGTGGAAAAAGCCCCCCCCTTTTTTGCAAAAAGGTAAACACCTCCCACAATGAGAGCAACACTTACCTGGGGTGGGACAAGTCTGTTGCCTTGTGAGATGAATACCTTTAAAAGTGAACATACCATAATAAGCTTTTAGTAGCAAGGAAATATTGATTTTGACCTCTTTGAAAGGCAGCAGTGTTATTCAGATGCACAAATCCTTGAGAATATTTAGATTTGCACCTCAAATAAAGACTGACATTACTCTGAAATCACCACTCAATATATGATGCAAAAATACTGTGATATCATTTATTTTCCCATTTCCCATTGCAGATTTGGCAAAGGAATTCTTTTTCATTATAATCCTGACTATCATATATTTCCATTTTATGAAATGCTCCAGGCACCAATTCAGTAGATAAATAAACAAAATTATTTATATTATATTATAAATCACTCCACTTTAAATAGATCACCTGTTAACCCTTAATATACTCACAGCAAAGGCAGAGCCCCAGCAGAAGTATCATTACAAATACAGCAAAAACAAAATAAAAAAATAAAAAAATCCTTCCAGTAGCACCTTAGAGACCAACTAAGTTTGTTCTTGGTATGAGCTTTCATGTGCATGCACACTTCTTCAGATACACTGAAATGAATATAGCAGTAGTTCCTCTTTGCGCAAACCGGACAGAGGTTTCTGCTGCTCAAGCAGCATTTCCTATGCTTCAGAATGAGTTGCTTTGTGCGTAGCACACCATTCCCAGTTCCTAATTTGCATGAAAGTTTGAAACAGAAGCAGTACACTTAATATGGATCTGCAGTTTATATGCCTCTGTACCGCACAATAACATTTGGCCAACCACATATTAAATAGTGACATCTGCGCTGGCTTGGTCACGTCCACAGAATGGAAATGGCAGTTCAGTA
Source organism: Lacerta viridis (assembly GCA_900245905.1). Taxonomy (NCBI): domain Eukaryota; kingdom Metazoa; phylum Chordata; class Lepidosauria; order Squamata; family Lacertidae; genus Lacerta; species Lacerta viridis. The sequence continues at coordinate 1,317 of OFHU01002609.1, read as the reverse complement.
TCTCTAAGGATGTGCTCTGGGGGGAGCTGGCTTCAGGCACCAGGTCCATTGACAGACCAACTCTGCATTACAAAGATGTCTGCAAACATGACATGAAGGCTGGCAACACTGGCCCCACCATGTGGGAATCCTTGACTTTCCTGAGAGTAAGCCCCATTGAATTCAGTAGGGCTTACTTGTGGGTAGACAAACAGTTGCTTGCACTGTTTACTGACAAGCTCCCCCTCCTCCTCATTCTCACCCCACAATTACAAGAATCACTTTGGGGGTTTGTATAATGTGCAACTTACCCATTTGGGTATAGCGGCACTCTGAAGTATAGGAACAAAACAGAAAGGTTTAGACAACTACCCAACCTCCCATTTCATCATAAGGTGGCCAGTTAAATGTTCCACCTTCCATTTCCCCTATTGTGGCACAGAAGGCAAAGCCCCCATCTCATTAATCTCTGCCTTTTTATCACAGGGAGTGGGGCAGCAAGCAAGCAAAGAGATAACCTCCTTTAAAAAAAAAAAAAACTTTTTAAAATGGAGGGAAGCTGTTTAAGGGGAACCAGCAATGCAAACACCAGAAAATGCAAATAAAACACACACACCCCTTTTTCTGCTGGCAGAGGAGTAGGAGGGAAGAAGCAGCAGCACATTGGGAAGTGGAGGACTGTGTGAACAAATGTGTGAGAAATAAAGGAGTGAGGGGAGAATTGGGGAGAGGTCAGGGGTAAGGAGGAGAAAACGGGGAAACATAATGAGGGGAAAGCAGAAGGTGGCCAGCCATGGAGCACCCTGGCTGTTATGTATTGAAGTTCTACCCTAGGCCACTGGGGTTTGTATATAGTTCTTCTGCTGCAGTTTTCACTCAGGTCCGCAATGCAAAAGAAGGATTGAAGACGTTCAGGGATTGGTTAACTGCGGAAAGTTGTTACTGTTGCTTTGTAGTGAGTCATATAAGCAGGCTTTAGCTCAAGGAGAATAAACGAGCTGTTTGGAAATCCTGTGTTGTCTGCTGTGTCCACCAAAACACTTAGTGTTTCCTGCCTAGGAATGGGGGAAGAATTCTTTCTTTAAAGAAACAATATGCTTTCTGAAACGAATGAGAACCACAGCACAGGCACCCTTTCAAATTCACACTGCTCCGAATTTTGCCATGCAGTTCTGCAGCCAAATAATGTGTACAAATACGCTAACACTGAGGTAAAATGTGAATAAAAATACATATATGTTAGTGAATATAACATTAGAACGTCTTTTGATGCTGTCCTGGCTTCTACTTCATGGGTTTCCTGGTACTGGGCTGGTTGGCTGCATCTGCCCAAGCTGG